>OZ012682.1:39037372-39047372 GCA_963942445.1 Argyra leucocephala | reverse complement strand
TTTTTTAGTCGGTATGCCCAATATGGGAGACTCCGACATTGTTGTACGCAAGTGCGCCCTTCATTAAAAAAAAAAAAAAAAAAAATTATTATTATTATTATTAATATAAAAAATTATTATTATATTATTATTATTATTATTATTTTTATTATTATTATTATTATTGTTATTATTATTATTATTATTATTATCATTATTATTATTATTATTATTATTATTATTATTATTATTATTATTATTATTATTATTATTATTATTATTATTATTATTATTATTATTATTATTATTATTATTATTATTATTATTATTATTATTATTATTATTATTATTATTATTATTATTATTATTATTATGATTATGATTATTATTATTATTATTATTATTATTATTATTATTATTATTATTATTATTATTATTATTATTATTATTATTATTATTATTATTATTATTATTATTATTATTATTATTATTATTATTATTATTATTATTATTATTATTATTATTATTATTATTATTATTATTATTATTATTATTATTATTATTATTATTATTATTATTATTATTATTATTATTATTATTATTATTATTATTATTATTATTATTATTATTATTATTATTATTATTATTATTATTATTATTATTATTATTATTATTATTATTATTATTATTATTATTATTATTATTATTATTATTATTATTATTATTATTATTATTATTATTATTATTATTATTATTATTATTATTATTATTATTATTATTATTATTATTATTATTATTATTATTATTATTATTATTATTATTATTATTATTATTATTATTATTATTATTATTATTATTATTATTATTATTATTATTATTATTATTATTATTATTATTATTATTATTATTATTATTATTATTATTATTATTATTATTATTATTATTATTATTATTATTATTATTATTATTATTATTATTATTATTATTATTATTATTATTATTATTATTATTATTATTATTATTATTATTATTATTATTATTATTATTATTATTATTATTATTATTATTATTATTATTATTATTATTATTATTATTATTATTATTATTATTATTATTATTATTATTATTATTATTATTATTATTATTATTATTATTATTATTATTATTATTATTATTATTATTATTATTATTATTATTATTATTATTATTATTATTATTATTATTATTATTATTATTATTATTATTATTATTATTATTATTATTATTATTATTATTATTATTATTATTATTATTATTATTATTATTATTATTATTATTATTATTATTATTATTATTATTATTATTATTATTATTATTATTATTATTATTATTATTATTATTATTATTATTATTATTATTATTATTATTATTATTATTATTATTATTATTATTATTATTATTATTATTATTATTATTATTATTATTATTATTATTATTATTATTATTATTATTATTATTATTATTATTATTATTATTATTATTATTATTATTATTATTATTATTATTATTATTATTATTATTATTATTATTATTATTATTATTATTATTATTATTATTATTATTATTATTATTATTATTATTATTATTATTATTATTATTATTATTATTATTATTATTATTATTATTATTATTATTATTATTATTATTATTATTATTATTATTATTATTATTATTATTATTATTATTATTATTATTATTATTATTATTATTATTATTATTATTATTATTATTATTATTATTGACAAGAAGAGAGGAAGGGAGATAGAGGGGTCTCCTATCAGCTGTACAGAAACCCCACCACCCAGAAAAAGGAAAAATGTTGAAAACCGAGGCGAAGGCGAATGGATAGTCGTCCAAAACAACAAAAATAAAACCTTTAACCGACCGCCAGGTGAAGCAGATACTTCTAGACAGCGACGCTTCCCTAGGGAAAAAGGGGCAACGAACAGCCAAAGTGCTGGGAAAAAAGAAAACGGCGAAGGAAAGAGAAGGAGAAGGAGAAGAAGTAGGAGTAGGCAGTTTAAAAGGCCGCGACCAGAGGCCATTATAATTAAGCCCGCCGAAGGCAAAACATATGCTGAGATCCTGAGGGAAATACGGGAGCGAGTAAACCCAGACGCTTCCAAAGCCGACATAAAGGGAATCCGGAAGACACAAAACGGAGCGGTTCTGCTGGAATTAAACAATAAGGCAGAAGGAAAGGAGGAAATCAAGGAGGAACTCCGAAAGAGTCTAGGGAAAATGGCAGACGTTAAAGACCTAACGGCCAAAACAACATTGGAGATACGGGACTTGGATAGTCTCACTACAAGCGAAGAGGTGCAAGCAGCACTTAATAGAGACTTGGGAAAGGAGGTCCAATGTAAGTTCAGCCTAACTAAACCAAACAAGAGAGAGCAAATGCTGGCCTTTATAGAAATGGAGGAAAAAGACGCCAGGGAACTCCTGAAGACAGCAAAGATCAGAATAGGGCTAGTCAGATGTAGAATACGGGAAAGAACACCAGTAGTGCGCTGTTATAGGTGCATGAACTTTGGACACTTCAGAAGAGACTGCAAAGAGCCTAACCGAGAGGATACGTGCTATAAATGTGGACAGAAAGGTCACAAGATTAAAAGCTGCACGCAAGCTGCGAAATGCATCCTGTGTACGGAAATTAAGGCAAAGGCAACGAGCCATGTGTCAGGTACGAAAGACTGCAGTGCATTTCGGAGAGCTCTTGAGGAAGTCAGGACAAATAGAAAAAATAGAAGATGATAAAAGTTCTTCAAGGAAATATGCATAGAAGTCGAGTAGCAGATGATCTCTTAACACAGATCACGCTAGAAAAAGAAATTGATGTTCTAATAATCAGCGAGCAGTACGTCCACCAGAGCAGAAACAACTGGTTCTCAGATGTCACCGACACGGCGGCAATCTGGATCCCAAACCCTGGAAAAATACACGCATTGGAACATGGGGCCGGAAATGGCTTCGTTTGGGTTAAGAGTAGCCAGTTCACCATCATAAGCTGCTACTTAACACCAAACCAAACGGCGCAGGAATACCAGGAGATGATCGAGAATCTAGAGGACGCAGTATCGGAACAAGAAGGGCAGAAAATTATTGGTGGCGATTTTAATGCAAAAGCAGTGGAGTGGGGAATGCCCACCACGAACAGCAGAGGATCGCAGATTTTAGACATGGCAGCCAGACAAGGGCTGATAATCATAAACTCCGGAAGCACAACAACGTTTCGGCGACCAGGGTACGCAGAAACAATACCGGACATCTCCCTGGCTACACAGAATATAGCGGGATTTATTACTGATTGGGTAGTTATGGAGGACTACACAGGGAGCGATCATCAGTACATTACGTTCAATATAAATATTAGAGAAGAAATGATATCCGAGAGCACAACGGAAAGTTCTAGATATAACGTGAATAAACTCGATACTAGAAGATTGAGTGAATCACTTAGATATAGCCTAGGTGACACAATGCAGGCAGGTGTAGAGCTAGAAGGTAGGATAAAAGCTGAGGCAGTGGTAGAGCAGACAATGAGTGCACTCATACTAGCCTGCGAGGAGTCAATGCCGCGAAAGAGGAAATTTACAAAAAGAAAACCGGTATACTGGTGGAATGAAGAAATAGCGGAGCTACGAAGAAGGTGTCAGCATCTTCGAAGAATTGCACAGCGATCACGAAACAGAGCGGATGCAACGGAAAAAATGGCAGCATATAAAATAAGCCGCAAAACACTCAGGAAAACCATAAAATTGAGCAAAAAGGTTGAATGGAAAAAGCTTTGCGAAGATGTAAACAGTGACCCTTGGGGGCTAGGATACAAGATAGTCATGAAGAAGTTGAAAATAGCTACAGCAACAAATTCAATCGAAGAGAGCTCGATGGAAAATATAGTAGATATTTTATTCCCAGCGCACCCGATAAGAAACTGGAGTGATGTGATGGTTTCACCAGAGGAAGTACCAGCTTTCACGCAGGAGGAACTTGTGGAAGCAACAAAAACTATGAAGAATAAGAAAGCTCCAGGCCCTGATGGGATTCCAGCGGAAGTCATCAAAGCCGTGGTGGAAACTTGCCCGCAAATGATGCTGAATATGTACAACACATGTCTAAAAGAAGGCGTTTTCAGCAAAAGATGGAAGGTAGCTCGACTTGTCTTAATCGACAAAGGGAAAGGCGGCAGAGTCTCACCGTCCTCGTTCAGACCACTGTGTATGCTGGACACGGCTGGAAAGCTCCTCGAAAGGCTATTGAAACCCAGAATAGAAGAGGCGATACGAACGACCGGTGGTCTGTCAGATATGCAATTCGGATTCAGACAAGGAAGATCAACAATAGATGCAATACGAGTTGTAATGGAAAAGGTAGAAGCGGCGGAAGCAAGGAACCATTTCTCAAGAAGAATAGTTGTCTTTGTTACCTTGGACGTGAAAAACGCCTTCAACTCGGCAAGATGGGAAGACATGATTGATGCCCTGGAAAAAAATTTCAGCATTCCAGCATATCTGCTCAGGATGGTAAAAGACTACCTGAGAGAACGCAGCCTTCAGTATGAAACCAAGATCGGCAGTGTAATCAAAAGCGTAACATCCGGCGCAGCACAAGGATCGATCCTAGGACCGGACCTGTGGAATATATTATACAATAGCTTGCTGGAAGCAGAAATGCCAGATGATATAACTCTAGTAGGCTTTGCAGACGACCTAGGTGCAATAATATCAGCTCGGACCATGGAAGATGCGCAAATCAGGTTGAATCAAGTCATGAGAAGAGTGAGTAGCTGGATGAACAGACACGGCTTAGAGCTTGCGGAAGCAAAAACCGAAATTGTCCTACTCACAAAAAAGAGGATGAGAACCATTGTGCCAATGGAAGTGGGGCCTGTGGTCATTCAAACTAAGGAAGCTTCGAGGTATCTTGGTGTCATGTTGGATACCAAACTAAATTTTTGGAGGCATATCAAAAAAGCTACAGACAAGGCGGCCGTGATAACCAAGAATTTGAGCAGATTAATGGCGAACATCGGTGGACCTTCACCGTGCAAAAGGAGGCTGTTAATGTCCACGACACATTCAGTGCTCCTGTACGGTGCGGAGATTTGGGCAGATGCCCTAAATAGAGAGTATTGCCGGAAGCCCATGGAAGCGGTACAACGAAGAGGGGCTCTGCGGGTAGCGTGCTCCTACCGGACGGTCTCATACCCAGCTGTAAATGTTATTGCAGGCGTGATACCGATAACATTGTTAGCCCGAGAGAGGAAACAGATATATAATAGGGCTGCGGGAAGAGACAGAAAAGAAGTGTCAGGAGACGCGAGGAGACAAAGCCTAGAAAAATGGCAAGAACAATGGAATGGGGAACACAGAGGACGCTGGACCGCAAGATTGATACCACAACTAGCGGTTTGGGTTAACCGGAGGCACGGCGAAGTGAACTTCTATACCACGCAAATGCTCTCGGGGCATGGATACTTTCGAGCTTATTTATTCAGAATGAATAAAGTAAACAGTCCGCGATGTCGCCACTGCGACACAGCGGAAGATACGGTCGAGCATACTTTTTTCGAGTGCGACGTCGCAGCGGAGGAAAGAAGCGTTCTAACTCGAATCGTAGGGGATGTTACGCCGGATAATATAACCACCATAATGATAGACACGGAAGAAAATTGGAACGCCGTGTCAGTCTACGTCGAGGCGGTATTACGAAAGAAGAAGAGACTGGGCTACTTAGAAGACTCGGAATAGATCTTCTAAGTTAGGAAATAGACCCCAGTGTAGTCTGGTTTCTGCTTTTGAGTCTGGCGTGGTCTGCTTGGCACCAATGGCATACAGGCTTACTGGTGCCGCAGTTTTGTTTGTGTTAAATTAACAACAAATTTAACTCTGCGACACTAGTTACTGCTGATGCTGTCGGCGTGTGGTAGATCTCGGTAGACTTATGAGCGAAATTAGATAAAACGTGTCGCTGTTTTGTTATGTAGCACAGTAGTACTGTTTTTTGGTTATTTTTGTTACATATGGAAGTAGATAGTAACTCGCCAAATAGTTGGGCCTACGCAAAACGACTTTGGGAGCCAAGTAGCTATTTGTAGAATAGATGTAGAACAGAAATAACCTAGTCCAGCATCTTGAGGCAGCTTGACATGCTGGAAGCTGCTTCAAGACAGCACTTCTAGGAACTATGTAGCTCTGTATAGAATAGTTTTTAGTTTTCTAGTTATTTGTAGAATAGATGTAAACAGAAAGAACCTAGTCCAGCGTTTTGAGGCAGCTTGACATGTTGGAAGCTACTTCAAGACAGCACCTCTAGGGATTATATAGCTCTGTTTAGAATAGTTTTGTTTTGTAAATGGGAAATAACCTAGCCATAATAGAAAAGGCTTAGAAAATTAATATTGTCTTAGTAATAATATTAGAAGAGGGACAGTAGATTTTATTTTTCTGTCTGCCGCTGTCGATAGATATATGCAGAGAAGAGCGAACGGGATAATTCACACGGAAACACCGAAGTCAGCACTTTTTCGCCAGTTTGAAGAAATGCTAACGCGGTTCCAAACTGGGATATACATCGTGGGTCAAGGGAACAGATGGTGGGGGTTTTTAGCCGGTCGGTTGGTTCCTTTTTTGCAGTGCGTCTTAGTGTAATGCAAAAAGAAACCGACCAACCCGGCACTCGGTAGTCTGTTAAGCAGATTTTCCCCGCGACACCATCTATAACCGTAAAAAAGCAAAAAAAAAAAAAAAAAAAATTATTATTATTATTATTATTATTATTATTATTATTATTATTATTATTATTATTATTATTATTATTATTATTATTATTATTATTATTATTATTATTATTATTATTATTATTATTATTATTATTATTATTATTATTATTATTATTATTATTATTATTATTATTATTATTATTATTATTATTATTATTATTATTATTATTATTATTATTATTATTATTATTATTATTATTATTATTATTATTATTATTATTATTATTATTATTATTATTATTATTATTATTATTATTATTATTATTATTATTATTATTATTATTATTATTATTATTATTATTATTATTATTATTATTATTATTATTATTATTATTATTATTATTATTATTATTATTATTATTATTATTATTATTATTATTATTATTATTATTATTATTATTATTATTATTATTATTATTATTATTATTATTATTATTATTATTATTATTATTATTATTATTATTATTATTATTATTATTATTATTATTATTATTATTATTATTATTATTATTATTATTATTATTATTATTATTATTATTATTATTATTATTATTATTATTATTATTATTATTATTATTATTATTATTATTATTATTATTATTATTATTATTATTATTATTATTATTATTATTATTATTATTATTATTATTATTATTATTATTATTATTATTATTATTATTATTATTATTATTATTATTATTATTATTATTATTATTATTATTATTATTATTATTATTATTATTATTATTATTATTATTATTATTATTATTATTATTATTATTATTATTATTATTATTATTATTATTATTATTATTATTATTATTATTATTATTATTATTATTATTATTATTATTATTATTATTATTATTATTATTATTATTATTATTATTATTATTATTATTATTATTATTATTATTATTATTATTATTATTATTATTATTATTATTATTATTATTATTATTATTATTATTATTATTATTATTATTATTATTATTATTATTATTATTATTATTATTATTATTATTATTATTATTATTATTATTATTATTATTATTATTATTATTATTATTATTATTATTATTATTATTATTATTATTATTATTATTATTATTATTATTATTATTATTATTATTATTATTATTATTATTATTATTATTATTATTATTATTATTATTATTATTATTATTATTATTATTATTATTATTATTATTATTATTATTATTATTATTATTATTATTATTATTATTATTATTATTATTATTATTATTATTATTATTATTATTATTATTATTATTATTATTATTATTATTATTATTATTATTATTATTATTATTATTATTATTATTATTATTATTATTATTATTATTATTATTATTATTATTATTATTATTATTATTATTATTATTATTATTATTATTATTATTATTATTATTATTATTATTATTATTATTATTATTATTATTATTATTATTATTATTATTATTATTATTATTATTATTATTATTATTATTATTATTATTATTATTATTATTATTATTATTATTATTATTATTATTATTATTATTATTATTATTATTATTATTATTATTATTATTATTATTATTATTATTATTATTATTATTATTATTATTATTATTATTATTATTATTATTATTATTATTATTATTATTATTATTATTATTATTATTATTATTATTATTATTATTATTATTATTATTATTATTATTATTATTATTATTATTATTATTATTATTATTATTATTATTATTATTATTATTATTATTATTATTATTATTATTATTATTATTATTATTATTATTATTATTATTATTATTATTATTATTATTATTATTATTATTATTATTATTATTATTATTATTATTATTATTATTATTATTATTATTATTATTATTATTATTATTATTATTATTATTATTATTATTATTATTATTATTATTATTATTATTATTATTATTATTATTATTATTATTATTATTATTATTATTATTATTATTATTATTATTATTATTATTATTATTATTATTATTATTATTATTATTATTATTATTATTATTATTATTATTATTATTATTATTATTATTATTATTATTATTATTATTATTATTATTATTATTATTATTATTATTATTATTATTATTATTATTATTATTATTATTATTATTATTATTATTATTATTATTATTATTATTATTATTATTATTATTATTATTATTATTATTATTATTATTATTATTATTATTATTATTATTATTATTATTATTATTATTATTATTATTATTATTATTATTATTATTATTATTATTATTATTATTATTATTATTATTATTATTATTATTATTATTATTATTATTATTATTATTATTATTATTATTATTATTATTATTATTATTATTATTATTATTATTATTATTATTATTATTATTATTATTATTATTATTATTATTATTATTATTATTATTATTATTATTATTATTATTATTATTATTATTATTATTATTATTATTATTATTATTATTATTATTATTATTATTATTATTATTATTATTATTATTATTATTATTATTATTATTATTATTATTATTATTATTATTATTATTATTATTATTATTATTATTATTATTATTATTATTATTATTATTATTATTATTATTATTATTATTATTATTATTATTATTATTATTATTATTATTATTATTATTATTATTATTATTATTATTATTATTATTATTATTATTATTATTATTATTATTATTATTATTATTATTATTATTATTATTATTATTATTATTATTATTATTATTATTATTATTATTATTATTATTATTATTATTATTATTATTATTATTATTATTATTATTATTATTATTATTATTATTATTATTATTATTATTATTATTATTATTATTATTATTATTATTATTATTATTATTATTATTATTATTATTATTATTATTATTATTATTATTATTATTATTATTATTATTATTATTATTATTATTATTATTATTATTATTATTATTATTATTATTATTATTATTATTATTATTATTATTATTATTATTATTATTATTATTATTATTATTATTATTATTATTATTATTATTATTATTATTATTATTATTATTATTATTATTATTATTATTATTATTATTATTATTATTATTATTATTATTATTA
>OZ012682.1:38919872-39032372 GCA_963942445.1 Argyra leucocephala | reverse complement strand
TTTTTACATCACTCAGTTCGTATCAGGCCACGGATATTTTCGATCCTACCTCTACAAGATGGGCAAAGTAAACAATCCAGGATGCAGTCACTGCAGCGCAACACATGACACAGCGCATTACACTTTTTTCGAATATGATTTAGCAGAAACAGAAAGAGAATCTTTAATAGTAGCAGTAGGAGAATTAACATCAGAAAATATAATTTCTGTAATGCTTGAAAACCAAGAAAAATGGAATATATATAATAGCTAAATACATAGAATTAATACTACGCAGGAAGAAACAGCTCAGATATTTAGAGGACCTAGAAGAAGAATCATAAAAGAAAATTAAAAAAAAGGAACAAGCACGGCCCAACTTGAAGTAATGCGAAAGCGGTTCCGGGTTGGTTTCACCGTGGGAAAAGGAGGTGGTGTATTTGGTGAGTAGACCGAACAAGTTCATGGGAGTCTCACATACCCTTGAAGTGCGGACCCTTCAAGATACCTATATTATTATTATTATTATATATGATATGATATTATTATTATTATTATTATTATTATTATTATTATTATTATTATTATTATTATTATTATTATTACTATTATTATTATTATTATTATTATTATTATTATTATTATTATTATTATTATTATTATTATTATTATTATTATTATTATTATTATTATTATTATTATTATTATTATTATTATTATTATTATTATTATTATTATTATTATTATTATTATTATTATTAATATTATTATTATTATTATTATTATTATTATTATTATTATTATTATTATTATTATTATTATTATTATTATTATTATTATTATTATTATTATTATTATTATTATTATTATTATTATTATTATTATTATTATTTTTATTATTATTATTATTATTATTATTTTTATTATTATTATTATTATTATTATTATTATTATTATTATTATTATTATTATTATTATTTTTATTATTATTATTATTATTATTATTATTATTATTATTATTATTATTTTTATTATTATTATTATTATTATTATTATTATTATTATTATTATTTTTATTATTATTATTATTATTATTATTATTATTATTCTTATTATTATTATTAAAGAAGGCCCCAGGTCCAGACGGTATCCGAGGAGAGATATTAAAGCTGGTTTTTCGGTATAATCCGAATATTCTGTTGAGTATGTACAACGCCTGTCTTTCAGCGGGAATTTTCCCCAAGTGTTGGAAGACAGCTAGGCTGTTACTTATCAGCAAGGAGAAAGGAGACCCGGAGCTACCTTCCTCATACCGTCCGCTGTGCATGCTGGACACTGCTGGAAAGGTTCTAGAGAAGTTACTCAAGCCAAGGCTGTTGTCTGCCATCGAGGCAGCCGGAGGTTTGTCACCGCATCAGTACGGTTTCAGAGCTGGTCGTTCCACAGCAGATGCCATTGTGGAAGTTACATCTGCGATGAGCAGAGCCGAGGACCACAACCATTTTTCACGTCGTATAGTCCTCCTTGTGACTTTAGACGTGAAAAATGCGTTTAATTCGGCCAGATGGAGCGACATGCTTCAAGCTCTAGAGCAGGAATTTCGTGTTCCAGAATATCTGCTAGGAATGATCAGCGACTACCTTGACGACCGTACTCTACTCTTCGATACGGCTGAAGGACAAGGGAGTATCACGGTCTCTGGAGGTGCAGCGCAAGGTTCAATCCTCGGTCCCGACCTTTGGAATGCCGCATACGATAGTCTGTTGGGCTTAAACATGCCGGATGAGTCAATGCTCGTCGGATATGCGGACGAAACGTGAAGCTCGCCCAACTGAAGCTCAATCAAACCATGCGGTCCATCCTTTCTTGGATGGACAGCCGCGGACTGTCGTTGGCATTGAGCAAGACGGAGGTCGTAGTGCTGACAAAAAGGAGGATGAACCTTGAGCTCCAGATGCGCATCGGCGAAGTAGAGGTGCAGACAAAACGGGCGGTAAAATATCTCGGCATCATGATTGGCAGCAGGCTAAATTACTTTGAGCAGATCAAGAAGACTGCTGACAGGGCCGCAAATGGTGTCATGGCGCTGGCTCGATTGATGGCCAACATAGGTGGACCAAGATCGAGTCGGAGGCGGCTACTGATGTCTGCGGTCCAGTCAGTCTTGCTGTATGGTGCCGAGATATGGGGTCATGCTCTCGCAAAGGAGTGCTATCGGATAAGGCTGGGTCGGGTCCAAAGGCTGGCGGCGTTGCGAGTGGCGTCTGCTTACAGAACTGTCTCGGAGCCAGCTGTCCTGGTTATCGCTGGCGTCATCCCAATTGCACTACTTGCAAGGAAGCGTCAGGCGACATACCGGAGAAAGGCCGAAGAAAATATAGAGTCAGTGCAGCAGGAAGAGCGGAATCGCACGCTTCGGCAATGGCAGGAGAACTGGGAACTGGAGGAACGAGGGATATGGACGAGGCGGCTCATCGGGGAGGTTACCCCATGGGTAGAACGTCGACATGGAGAGGTAGATTACTACTTCACTCAGCTGCTGAGTGGACATGGATACTTTCGGGCCTATCTGCACAAGATGGGGAAGGCACGTTCAGCGGAGTGCATATATTGCCACATGCACGATGATGCTGAGCACACTTTTTTCATCTGTGTTTCTCTCCGGACACAGTTGTGGACCACATTTTACAGGGTAGGGGAGCGTGGGACAGTTTGTCACTCTTTTCGCAGAAAATACCGCGGAAAAAGAAGGTGGACCTAGACACCACAGAGGTCCAACCTACAGACTTTGGCTAGGCAGCAGCCTTCAAGGCGAAGGCATTGGACCTAGCCCGAAGTAATGTGACAAACGGTTCCAGGCTAGTGTCCGTGGAGAGCGGGAGGTTTTTTTTAGTCGGTATGCCCAATATGGGAGACTCCGACATTGTTGGACGCACGTGCGCCCTTCATCCATAAAGGATTTTCCCTTCTAAAAAAAAAAAAAAAAAAAAAAAAAATTATTATTATTATTATTATTTATTATTTATTATTTATTATTTATTATTTATTATTTATTATTTATTATTTATTATTTATTATTTATTATTTATTATTTATTATTTATTATTTATTATTTATTATTTATTATTTATTATTTATTATTTATTATTTATTATTTATTATTTATTATTTATTATTTATTATTTATTATTTATTATTTATTATTTATTATTTATTATTTATTATTTATTATTTATTATTTATTATTTATTATTTATTATTTATTATTTATTATTTATTATTTATTATTTATTATTTATTATTTATTATTTATTATTTATTATTTATTATTTATTACTTATTATTTATTATTTATTATTTATTATTTATTATTTATTATTTATTATTTATTATTTATTATTTATTATTTATTATTAATATTTATTATTTATTATTATTTATTATTTATTATTTATTATTTATTATTTATTATTTATTATTTATTATTTATTATTTATTATTTATTATTTATTATTTATTATTTATTATTTATTATTTATTATTTATTATTTATTATTTATTATTTATTATTTATTATTTATTATTTATTATTTATTATTTATTATTTATTATTTATTATTTATTATTTATTATTTATTATTTATTATTTATTATTTATTATTTATTATTTATTATTTATTATTTATTATTTATTATTTATTATTTATTATTTATTATTTATTATTTATTATTTATTATTTATTATTTTATATTTATTTATTATTATTTATTATCACAGATACATCGCAGATCAAATTCGGTTAATTTATATTATTTACATATATGTATGTACTAATAATTATTATAAATTCTTATTTATTTCCTAAGAGCAGATAGTAATTAATAAAACAATATTAATAAATAGCACCTAGTATAATTTCGAAAACATTGCTATTAATCTGTCATCAACATCAATCAATAAAAATAACCTTAAATTTACTCATTCATTTATTCAGTTTATGCAATCTCATTAGCGCCAACATTATTCTTTTGCACTATAATGATTTCTGTTTTATGATTTGGAGTTATTTGAATATGTGCACATTTTTCTTTTTCTTTTTTTAGCATTGTAGGATAATTTCATTATTTAATAAGACTCCAATTTAATGTAAGAAATTGATCGTAATGAACGTTGCGTAAATTGAATAAATGAATGAGTAAATTTAAGGTTATTTTCATTGATTGATTTTGATGATAGATTAATAGTAATGTTTTCGAAATTATACTAGGTGCTATTTATTAATATTGTTTTATTAGTTACTATCTGCTGTTATGAAATATATAAGAATTTATAATAATTATTAGTACATACATATATGTAAATAATATAAATTAACAAAATTTGATCTGCGATGTATCGATGATTTGTTTATACATAGTAAATTAGATATATAACTAAGAATCGAGGTATATTAAAACGCCAAATTCATGAACAACAATAAAATAATAACCATTATAAAATATACATATTCTATTGAAAATGTTGTCGATTTATCAAGACAGTAAATTTTGAGAAATTAGCACATTTATTTTATATGTACATTCACTGGTTTTATTCTTCAATTCAACCAAAATATAAAAACGAAATTTTTACTAGAACTGAAAAGAACAAAATACAAAATTTCATTTCTATAAACCAGTGGTATAACTATATGTTTGGATATAGCGACAATATATATATATCCATACATATAATAACTATAAGTATATGAATATTATATTTTGGTATGATAATGTCATAATATATTTACTGCATTGATATGATACATTTCTAAACAAATAACACTTGTAAACCTACAAAACAAAAATAAAAATATTTAAGTAAGTATGTGTATAAAATTTGCTAAGAAAAATTTTGTCACCATAATTCATGAATGGAGATTTTTTTCTTATTACTTTTATGTTTTGTTTTTCTTTTCTTCTAAGTACAACTCGATCGCTAAAATCAGTTTACCGTTTACCCTTTTGTTTTAACTTTGACTCTATATATTCAATATATTTACTCAATGAATATGCATACACAATAAATAATTCATAAAATTCTTAAACACATCGAAAGCGAGCAGTGAGTAAGAAAGTAAACCAACAAAGATTTTTTTTTTCTTTTGATTTTACGTTTTTTTTTTCTTAAGTCAATACATTCTTCTACTTGAACATTCTTATTATTATTACTATTCATTGATAATACACAAGAGCACGATTTTGAAGGCAAACTTTTCGTGGTTTTTCGTGTGCTTCGTTTTTTTTTTATTTAATCAATTTTTTTTGTCGATTCTCTTTTGAGTCAAATTCATTTTATTTTTTTTTTATTTATCGCATTTGGTTTTTTGCACTTTTAGTAGGAAAAAAAAATAATTAGTAGGATAATATTATTAATATAGGTTTTAATATCACACATTTTTGTGAGTGCGATTCTCTATTAATTCAATTTTCTTTTTTTATTAAACAAATATTTTTTTATTTTTATTTATTATAATAATAATTTCAATAATATAATTAATAACAAAAAACAAGATTTTTTTAATAAAAAAAAAGTAATTGTTAATTATTATTTCAACAAAATACGAAACCATTTAGTTTAAAATAAATCTAAGTATACAAATTATGTATACTTATCACTTATCCATACATGGAATATATTCACAGTTGACAGTTTTGACACTATGATGTATCATGTAGATGTTTGCATATAATATAATATATTATACCAATTAGCATTTATCCTACCTATATATGAATACTCTAACAGCTAAAATGTAGGTACAATAAATATAATATAATTTGTACTGTATTTTGGTTAGGAAGTCTTATTAGTATATTGGTGAAATGTTATGTATATCGAACCTATGTTAAAATTTTATTGTTCAAATTTATTTTACAGATTTTATAATATTTAATTTTAATAAAAACGAAACATATATTAATTTATGACTAAAATTTTTATTTTTTAAATTTAAAAAATTTTGGAAAAGTTATTAAAATATCTTACATATATACATTGTATATGTATATTATTATAACTTTATGATAAAACTGACAATTTATTTAAAAAAAAAAACTAGGAGCAAAATTATATATATATTAAAATCTACATAAAAAACCATCTGACGGCCAATAACTAAACTACAATTTAAAGTACATAGTAAAATAAGAATATTAAGAAAACTAGTAAAATATTAGGCTTATTCAGTAACCTGTTCGAGATAGTTCTATATGAATATGAATAGTCATACGTTTTATAATTTTTTTAATGTCATTGGTCATAGTCATTTGAAAATACATAATTTAAGTATGTTTGATTTATAGATTGAAAAGGTGCGGTTCAAATCTGATCCATCTAACAACCGATGTTCGTTATTATTTTTTAAAATGATAGACATTTAAAAGGAGACTAAGCCATATTATATATTTTTTTTAACTTTTTTAATTTTTAATTAGAAATATCAATTCAAAATTTTACCCCATGTAAGACATACCTACAAAGTTGTTTTTTTTTAAATAAATTATTATTTACGTATACGGTTGTTTTCTAAGTAAAATCAATACAAAAATAAAATATAGTATTTACCTACCAAGGATAAATTGAAATGATGGATACAATTCATAATGAAGCTGATTTTCCATTAAACCGTATAGCAAATTTGAGGTATTATTATTCTGTACGATTTCATTAGTTGTATTCCTTTTTGAATTTAAAATTATTTCGAAGTAATTTGAAGTAGATTTATGGAATAAAAGTCGAGTTTCCTTTCACTAATCATTTGTATTTATTTTGCAAATATCGATATTTCGGAAGCAACTTACTTCCTTCATCAGTGCTTTGCGACTAATTTTAACATATCACTAAAAACAAATCCGAGTATCAAAAACAATTAATTTGAAGTACTTCGAAAATGGAATGATTGAATTTTTTGAAAACAATTATTTTGTGACAATTATTTTTTTTATAGGAATAAAAATATAATATTTATTAAAATCTACATAAAAATCCATCTGTCGGCAAATAGCAAACTAAAATTTAAAGTACCTCAATAAAAAATAAAATATATTCATTCGCTAAATTGTTATTCAATAAACTTTTGAAGAACGATCTAGAACGATCTAGAGTAAAAAAAATTGTTCTGTTCGTTAGTTTTCGTTAATTTAACTTTTTTGCCCAAAAGTGCTCTGATCGTTTGAGTAGATTGTTTAAAATAGTTCTAAATTGATCTGTTTTGTTCCGAATCATTTTGTGCAAAAATTTTGTAGGTATATCTTTTTTAATTTCAGCACCTGAATAGTCAAGTAAAGAAAATTTTGAATATTTGACATGTTTAAGGTATCTGAAAACAATGTATTGAATAATAATATTCATAGCAAACCAGAAAAAAATAGAAATTGCTCAAAAATTCGAGTTAATCTTTTTAAAATTAACTCTTTTATTTATAAAATAAAAAAAAAAAAATCAGATATAGAATGAAAATTATTTTATAAGAACATCAATTATTAGACATCAATTTCCAGTAAGTCTTGCATATGCAATATTAATCAATAACTCACACGGTCACACATTTTAAAGAGTCGGAATTTATTTCCCTCAAGCTACCTTCACTCATGGTCAGCTCTACACAATCCCCTGCTCTAAAAATTAAAATTCGAGCAGGACCAAGACAGGGGAACGCTACTGACAACGACACTGTAACTGACAATTTTGCATACCAGGTCTAGAATACTTCATTTTATACAATCGTTTCCTATATGATGAATTTTAAAACTCACTCATAATAATTGGGAAACGGTACTAACCCATAGGTATGATTAATGGTTTAATAAAATTATCGGAAACTATTTTTTAATAACATTCCAACACAACATTTTTAAAGGGTTTCGATGATTTTAGTGGGTTAAAGTTCCACATAGCTGAGGCACATAGTAGGTACATAGTAGGCACATAGTAGGCACATAGTACCTACGTGCGCGGTCTGCTAAGTATTTTTCGAGGTCTTTAAGAAATAAAAATATAATAAAAACAAATTAAATCTTACAAAAAAACTTTAATGCTATCTGATATTTTTTTTATTTTATTTTAAAATTAATATTAACTTAAAATTTTGAACATTTTTTATTCTTTGTGGTTTACTATTCTATATATGGTTGCCAGATACTTTCAACGGGTCAAATGTATAATTGTATTAAAAATCATTTTATTGTGCCGTTTCACAGAAAAATTTGTTTCTTTTGCTCGGCCGGGTATGTACCCGGGGATTTCTTCTAGTATAAATTACATTTATGAACGTCAATCATTATATTTTCTATTCAGAATAAAGTTGTGCCAGTTCATAGTGTTAAATAAATCATCATTTAAGGATAATTGCAATTTTTTAATTTTATATTTGCTGGCCTCTTTTTCTAGCCTTGGGAATACTTGATTTAGATCATAATTAGATATTTTAAGTCAATGCAGACTAAATTTTGCTTACCCTTGTTTAAATATAATTTAGACTTATCTAAATTAAATATTAATGTATTATTTTTAATTTTTTGTTTTTTTTATTTATTTGGGTATATTGAATTTTTAATACTTTATTGTTACCCCACAATAAAAATTTTTGTAAATTTCAAATTGTAAATTTTTATTGAAGTGGCGTTTAACACTATTTTCTTAATAAAAAGTGTCACTAACTATTCTCTTATTTGTAAAGAAAATTTATATAAAAATCGATCTTTATTTGTAAGCACTTTAATTGAAAATTTGAGAATAAAGAATTTTAAAACTAAAACTAAACTAACTAACTATATATTTTTTCACTTCTTTCGTATTTAGAGTTTCATAAGACGTTGGAATTTTTGTTTCTTTTTGTGTGGTTTCATGTGTAGATTTCGAATTTAGTTTATGTGTTTCTGAGCGAGTTGTTACTTTTAAGATATTAATTTTTGTTAGGTTTTTTATATCTTCAAAATCTATTCTAGAGAGTGCATCGGCACCATTGTTTTCTTTTCTTTTTATATATTCTACAATGAAGTCGAATTCTTCAAGATCTAATCTCATTCTTGTAAGCTTGGAGGAGGGATTTTTCATAGAAAATAAATAAAAAAGTGGTCGGTGATCACTTCTTACAAGAAATTTTGTACCGTATAGGTATGGCTTGAAATGGTTTATAGATCAATGTATTGCAGCTAATTCTTGCTCTATTACCGATTTATTTTGTTCATCTTTTGTGAACGAACGCTATGCGTATGCAATTGGAAGTTGCATATTATTAGCTTCTTGGCTTAATATTGCCCCACAGCGATTTTACTGGCATCTGTTGTTATGCAAAAGGGTTTATTGAAATCCGGATATTGTAAAATTGGTGGTTTGATTAAAGAATTTTTTAATACTTATTAAGTACTGGAGTTATTGAGTACTGGAAAGCTTGTTCACAATTTTCGGACCATACAAACGGGATATTTTTACGCGTTAAACGAGTTAAATGGTATGAGTGTTCCGTGAAATTTAGTATGAATCTGCGGTAGTAGTTGTAAAATGCAACAAATCTTTATGAAGCTTCCGCATCCTTAGATTTAGGAAAATTTTTAATTTTTTCGAATTTAGAATCATCTGGCAGAATGCCATTTTGTGTGCATTTATGACCTAAGAAAGTTATTTGATGTTGAAAGAATTTCCATTTACCCGGATGTAATTTTAATCTAAATTTACGACAAATGGTGAAAACTTCTCGCAGATTTTGCAACATATGGTTTACTGAGCATCCTATTATTATTAGGTCGTCCATATAAAGAAATGCTTTTGATGGAGTTAAGTCTGAAAATGCTATAAACATCATTCTTTGGAATGAATTAGGAGCTGTTTTGAGTCCATATGGGAGTTTTTTAAATCTAAAAGAGCCAGCTTCTGTTGAAAATGACGTGCTGTCTCTAGAATTTTCATCTAGTTCCACCTGAAGAAAACCTTGTATTAAGTCTAAATTAGAGAAATATTTAGCGCGACCTAGTTGGTCCAAGATGTCATCTATTCTTGGCAAGGGATATTTGTCTGCAATTAGTTTTTCATTAACTTGCCGATACTCTATTACGAGTCTCTATCGTTTCTCAGTTGTTCCCGGTAACGATTTTTTAGGTACCAACAAAACTGGACTATTATACTCCGATGCTGATGGTTCAATAACTCCATCTTTTTTTAATTTTTCAACTACCTTCTTTATTATTTCTTTATGAGTGTGTGGGATTCGGTAGTTTTTAATGTATGTTGGAGTATCGTCTTTAAGTCGTAATTTTTGCTTATAATAATTATTTGAATAGATTGCATCTGATTCTAAAGCAAAATTTCGTTAAATTCCGTGCATAATTTTGCTAGTTCATTTTTTACAAAAGGAGGGAAATTTTTAGATAGTTTTTGGAGATTTCGTTTTTATGTTGTGATTCGAAGTTTTCTAATTCAAAAATGTCATAATTGGATAGATTTTCTGTTTTGATTTTAACATCTTTTAAGTAAAGGTTTTCTGAATTTGTGTTTAATACCGGGACATATGAGTTTTGTTTAGAAATTAAAGTTCTTGGTATAAATACACCTTTGGTGTTTTCTTGATTTACGACTAGAATGTTGTTTTCGCTATCGTCACATATTGTATTATTTAATATAATTTTTCTAACTACTTCACATCTAGCTGGTAATGAAAGTAAGATTGGGCTTAGATTTTCAAGAATTGGAAATGCTAAATCTTCATGATAGACGTCTGGTCTAAGTATTAGCCAGTTTTCATTTTTATTGTGTTCTAAAACACAATTATATTTTCTTATAAAATCCATACCGGTTATTTATCCCGAATAAATCAATACCGATTATTCCATTGGTTGGTATAGGAAAGGTTTCGTCTACTATTTCGAATGGGTAAGCAATGTGAATGTTGTAATCATCTCTTTGGCCTATAAGAAGATGTATCTGACCATCCAACGGGCGGGCGTACCTTTCAGGCTTGAGCTTATGGTTTTATCACCCATATCTCAGAAAATGCCAAAGGGTCAACCAACTGATAACATTTCATGAAACATGACAACGAATGGTAGGTCCCCAAGAGGTAATCGCGATGAAATCGCGGTGAATCCTCCTACAGCCTCGGTTGTAGTAAACCGCACATAAGATTTGGGGGTGCGGCATATTTCATGTGGTGGTGTCGAGCGGAACACCGAGATAACTGAATCGGAAGTAAATTATCGAAATCGTCCCGTACGCGCGGAAAATACCTTCGGTTATAGGACACGAACAATTTTCGGAGCTTGGAACGTTAGGCCCCTGTACGATGCAGGTCGATACGAGCAAGTTGAACGCGAAATGATTCCACTCAAGCTGGAAATATTATGTATAAGCGAAACCAAATGGAGAGGACAAGGAGATTATATATTTTCGAGCAATTTAACATCTATGCTGTATTCTGGAGATGATGAAGCAGTTGGTGGCATAAGGAGAGGAGGTGTCGGCATTATGTTAAGTCGCAATGCTAGACGTAGTTTGATCTCCTAGGCCCCAGTATCCAGAAGACTAATCACTGCCAGATTGAAATCTAGAGTACGAAATATTACCATCATCCAGTGTTATCATCATCCAGTGCTCCAACTGAAGATGCAGATGAGGACGAAAAATCAATTTTCTACACAGAGCTAAGTACGATTTATGACAATGCTCCAAAGGCTGACATTAAGATCATTCTCGGCGATCTTAACGCCAAAGTTGGATGTGAAAATTCAGGTCTAGAGAGAGTCATGGGGAAACACGGAATAGGTGTAAGAAATGGCAATGAAAAGCTGCTCGTGGATTTTTGTAACTCACGACAACTTACTATTGGTGGAACCCTATTCCCCCACAAAACTTGCCACAAGAAAACATGGATATCCCCGGATGGTCGTACAGAAAACCAAATTGACCATATAATCGTACAACAGAAATGGAGGAAATTGCTCTGCGACGTAAGAAACAAAAGGAGCGCGGATGTCGGTAGTGACCACCATTTGGTCTTCACGTGTATGCAGTTGAGGACGTCAGCTGTCAATCGACGTAGAATCGGACCGGAAAGGAGAGCTCATTTCAATGTAGAAGCATTAAAAAATCCCACCATATGTCGTAATCTAGTAGCCAGCATCAACGACAAAGTAACAACATGGATGGTTGAAAATGAGCAAGATGCATCTATAGATGTAATGTGGGATAATACGAAAAAAGCATTTATAGAATCCGGTTCCGAAACAGTACCTTCGCTATCTACCCAAAGAGATCCATGGATATCACAAACCTCATGGGATAAAATTGCTGAACGTAGTTCCTTAAAGAGGAAAATCAATGCTGAATCCAATCAGCAAAAAAAAGAAGAACTACGTTTGCAGTATAGATTAGCACATAAGGCTGCACAGAGGAGTGTAAGACGTGACAAACGGAAAAATATAGAAAATGTTGCAAAGGAAGCTGAGAGCGCTGCTAACAGAGGAGATATCAAAACTTTTTACAAGATTACGAACCAAATTTCCAAACGTAACAGTAAAGAGCATCAAACAATCTTGGACGAGAGTGGAAGGCTGTTGGTATCTATGGATGATCAACTGCAAAGATGGCAGGAGCATTTCTGCAGATTGTTAAACGAGCAATTCGTAGAACAAAATGTATCCACAAACTCTCCTATGCCAACCATGCGCAGATCATGTAGGGGTATCGATGTGGGAGCCCCAAGTATAAGCGAGATAAAATCAGCAATTCCCCTTTTAAAAAACAATAAAGCAGCAGGAGTAGATGAATAGATAAATCATAATTGGATAGATTTTCTGTTTTGATTTTAACATCTTTTAAGTAAAGGTTTTCTGAATTTGTGTTTAATACCGGGACATATGAGTTTTGTTTAGAAATTAAAGTTCTTGGTATAAATACACCTTTGGTGATTTCTTGATTTAGGACTAGAATGTTGTTTTCGCTATCGTCACATATTGTATTATTTAATAGAATTTTTCTAACTACTTCACATCTAGCTGGTAATGAAAGTAAGATTGGGCTTAGATTTTCAAGAATTGGAAATGCTAAATCTTCATGATAGACGTCTGGTCTAAGTATTAGCCAGTTTTCATTTTTATTGTATTCTAAAATACAATTATATTTTCTTATAAAATCCATACCGGTTATTTATCCCGAATAAATCAATGCCCATTATTCCATTGGTTGGTATAGGAAAGGTTTCGTCTACTATTTCGAATGGGTAAGCAATGTGAATGTAGTAATCATCCTCTTTGCATATTAAATCAGTGTTTACTGTACCTTTGGTTTTAATTATATCTTCCCCAATGCCTTTTATCGAAGAAATTTTGGTTGTTTTAATTTTTGATTATTCCATATCATATTATTGTTGTGCATAAAATTTGTAGAGACGAAGATGCACTTTGCAGTCTATTGGATAAATATACTTTAGAAAATCGGAATTGATCCTCTACGAATCGAAACTTGGAAAGTTTGAAAAATAAATTTTCTTGATCCACACAATCGAAAGCTTTTTGCAAATCCAAAAGGACACATGCCATGTTGACAAGCAGCCGTGGTGTTACAGTTGTTTTCAAAACCGTACTGTTCTTGATGCCGAATTCTAGTTTTAGTCAAGAAACTAGAAAGTCTACGCTGTACTACCTTTTCAAAAATCTTTGAGAAAATGCTAAGAACCGATGTAGGATGATAGTTTGTGGGATTAGTTGCATCTTCTCCCTTATGTACCTTATATAAGAGTGACTAATGCGGTTTTCATTAAATGTGTCTCAAATGCCAAATTAATAAATTTAACAAAAATTGGAGTTAGTTGAGAAGAAAAATGTTTTATTACCTTAATTGCATCATAACCCATTGCAGAAGAAGACTTGAGAGATTTTATAATATGTTTCCAACTTTTTCAGAATCAGTCGAACTATGATCGAATCCAGCATATCCACATTTCTTCCAAAGGTATTCAGATATATTTCATCAATAGGATCCTCACTTTTATGCACAATTCATTTGTTATATTAACAAAGAAATTATTCATAACGTTACGCATGATCTGAGGATTATTAAGTATGCTGTTATTATGATTTAATGTCTGTATAAGATTTTTTGGGTCGGAAAAGTTATTGTTATACATTATTCTTTTATAAAGATTCCACAAATTTTTCCCATTATTTGAATTCTTTGAAACAATTTGTCTCATTTGTTATCAAATAAACTAAATAAATTTGTGAGGAATAGTTTGTTTTAGCCGTGATTACCAGAGAGATAATCTTATTTTTATATTCTTCGTACAAGATTTTTATTTTCATATCGTTCGGATATTTTTTTTTATTATAGAAAAACGAGTCTTAACTGCACTATCTCCCAAGTCTTCTGCTGCAATGGTTTATGATGCAATTAAGGTAATAAAACATTTTTTTCCGCAACTAACTTCAATTTTAAATTTATTAACTTGGCATTTGAGACACATTGTTTTCCAGATACACAATTCTTTGGAGTACGAAACCTTAAACATATTCTGTGATAATTATAATAGTATGATTTATACAAATATATTTTCACGAACAAAAAAAAACTATTACTACAATATAATATAGGCCACCAGAAAAAAAAAAAAAGATGCTGTAAGTAAATTTTTATCACTACTAGACAATCATCTTGTAGAAACAGACAAAAACAATTCAATAATTATAGGAGACTTTAACTTTAATATAAATAATAGATCTGACACATGTAAATAAATATAAATCAGTTGTTGAATGAAATGGTTCCCTCTTCTGTGATAACACAACAACCAGATCCATTTCAAATTCCTGTATCGATCATATATTTGCAAACAATCTAAAAAATAAATATAATATTACTCATTTAAGAACAATATCTTAGAATTAATTGGAGAGAATACTTGTTTTGTAAACCAAACCGAATTTAAATATACTGTAAAAAAAAAACTAATATCAACATAATAAAAAATCTGCTGGTGAATTATTCTAACTCTAACAACGTACCAACCACAAGTACTGCCAATGCAAGTTGTAAAAAATAAAGAAAAAACATTTTTTTTTTAGAAATATTTGCCTTCAATTTACGCGTAATAAAACTACAAAAATAAACTTTAGAATCGCAGCTTGATATAAGGTTTTCAAATCAAGTGGTAATTATAATTATGGAAAAAGCAAATTAGCCGAAACTTTTACCAAATCTTTTAATGAAATCATATCAAGATTTCATAGAATTTCGGCTTTCGGCCAAACATTAAAAATGGATCATGTAATGAATGTCGTGGTTAAAACTATTAATGAAACTCAATTCTGTAATTTTTTTTTTTAAAGATAAATAAATTAATTTCATTTTTAATTTGCTCCTCGAGAGAGTTTATTTATTTATTTATTTATACTATTTAGCTCAAACAGTTTACAATTTAGTATTACATTTCATATATTAATTAAAAATACAATTAAATTTACTTGGTATACATTCAAAACTAACAAAATCCAAAATACAAAAATAGTAATATAATTTTTTTTAATATAAATTAAAAACGACGTCAAGTTAACAAAATATTCAATTAATTTCATATAATTTTCATCTTAAAGTATCTTTAGATACTGAAAATTTTATACTATTCTTATATTTATTACTAATTATTAACATTCTATTAATAGGTTCATATTTACCAAAATTTGTTCTGTGTAATGTTAATGTAAAGATATTTGAGTGGCGTAAACGAGTATTTGTGTTAATGATAACTTTATTTAAAGTTGAAGGGGAAATAATACCGCCTTTAATAATTTCGAAAATAAATAAAACATCAGCTACTTCCCGCCTTTTCCACAGAGACTTAAGATGGAGAAGGTTTAGCCTGTGCTCATATGGAGGGAGTCTTGTATGATCATCCCAAGGCAAACTACGTAGTGCAAACCTTAAACATTTTTTTTTTAACAGCTTCTATTCTTTGTATATGTGAATTATAAAATGGAGACCAGACCTGACATGTTCTCGTAATGGAGTTTGAATGATAGTTTATCATCGAAATAAACTCCTAGGTCCTTAATTGAATTAACCTTTTCTAAGGTTTCGTTGTTTAGAGTATATCTGAACCTAAATGGTTGGGTTCGACGTGTGTAACACATGAGTGCACATTTACTAATGTTTAGTAAAAGATTGTTATTAATGCACCAAGTATAAAATTTATCTAGATCATCTTGGAGCATATAAACGTCTTGCATCGACGTTATTTTTTTGAAAATCTTCATATCATCAGCGTAAATTTTCAAATCGCTATTACAAATTATAGAAGCCACGTCATTGATAGCAATAATAAATAACAGTGGTCCTAAATGACTCACCTGAGGAACTCCAGAATTTGATATGAATGGTGATGAAAATGAAGAGCGCAATAAAACAGTATAGCTCCTATTAGTAAGATATGAGTTGACCCATTGTACAAATTTTGCAAGAAATCCTAGTTTTTTTAGTTTTAGTAAAATAATACTATGGGGTAAAACATCCGTTTGGAATTGGAATCCCGCTTCCATATTGACTAAGAAGGTTGATGTCGATTCTACAAGGTTGATCACTGTACACTTCTTTTTCAGAAAACCGTGTTGATGTGTCGTTAAAAAGTTAGTGCAATGATTGTAAATAGAATCAAAAGTCATCAAATCAAAAACTTTAGGAATAGTGGAAAGTTTGAAAATTGGTCTGCAATTATTTATCTCATTTTTTGCATTTTTTTATGTGTAGGTTTAATAAAAGCTTTTTTCCAAATAGATGGGAACAAGCCACAGATGATAGAAGTATTAAATATGATAGAAAGTGGAGCAGCCAAGGCATCTGAGCATTTCTTTAGAACTAGTTCAGGAACGCCATCAGGTCCTGGAAATATATTGCTCCCAAGGTTATTCAGATATTTCTTCACAAGACTATCATCAATAATAAGATCTCTAAAAGTAGTTTTTGGACAGGCATCCACGTGGGAGAACTTTGTTTCATCAGCCATGAAAACTGTTTTAGGGTAAGAGGGGCAGAAAAATTCACAAAAGAATTGAGAAATGGTTTTAGCGTTATTACTTTGTTTCCCATTGAATTTCATGAAAACTGGGTACTCATCGCTTTTCCTTTTTGAGTTAATAAATTTCCAGAAGGCTTTAGGATTGTTAATGAGTGCCAAAGAAATGTTGTGAACATAGTTATTATAGCTTTGATTGTTTGAACAGAAAGAAAAAATAGTTGAATAAATGGTAATCTGTTAGATTCTTGGTTTTCATGTATCTCGGCCATGCCTTGGTTTTTTTATTTCTTACCTTCCTTAACATCCTTAGTGAACCAAGGCGGGCTTGAATTTGGATCTTTAATTTTAATAATTGGAATATAGAGTCGAAATGCCTCAAACATTAAATCGTAAAACTTTTTAGTCATATCTTCAATTTCATTATTTCCAAATAAAGAAATGAAATCATAATTAATAAAAAAGTTATTGATATCATTAAAATTAGCCCTATTAAAGTCAAAACGAAAACTGTGTGCTTCCTTGGGATCAGGAAGAGCATTACTACATAGATAGAAACATATAGGAGGATGGTAAGAATCAATTTTGACTAGTGGAAAAGGATAATCTAACATCGTTACGTTATTCCAATCTGAGCTGAAGATCAGGTCGAGTTGTCTTTCTTGAAAATTATATATAGGAGAAACTTGTTGTACACAATTAATATTGAAAGAGTCAATAAATGTACATTCAAGTTCACTAACTAGATTAGTTGGAATCAAAAATGATTCTTCGTCATGAGAAATCCATCTTATATTGGGTAGATTAAAATCACCAAATAAGTATTTCATCATCAGAATTATAACTGTTAGACACAGCATCAAAAGCCTTATTGAATCTGTTATATACATCAATATTGGAGTTAGGAGGAATTTAACAATTAATTATATAGATATTTTTGAATTGAAACACTACTTTAACCACGACAATTTCAAGATCATCAAACTCTAAAAAAGAAATTTTACTTGCGCAGATATGTTTTTTCATTGCAATTAAAACACCACCTCCTTTTGGGGTATTACTATCTATTTGAATGTACCTATCTTTTCTAAAACTGTAAAAGACGAGTCAAAAACTTCCAGATCATTAATGGATGGAGCAAGCCAACTTTCAGTTAAGACGTAAATATCGTAGTCAAGTACAGTAGCATTAATATAAGTGCTTCTTGTTTTAGTTCTTAGACCTCGAACGTTTTGATAATAGATGGAAAAATGGGGGGGGCCTTCAAGGACTTTATAATAATCAGATTGTTTTGGTAAGGGACGAAAAAACTTGTTGTGATTTTCTCTGACTCCTTGTAAGCGACTAATTCTTTTAGAGGATACGTGAGTTGAGTTTCATATGACGTGAGATCCGACATAACCTTATTAGGTTGTACACCAAAGCTTTCATGACAACTCATGTAAATATTTTTACCGTTAGCTCAAACGGTATTTCTAATGATATTAGCGGTATTCTTGGAATAAAAGATATTTTCGTCTTTTCAACAATCAATTTGTATTTATGCTTCAACAGAATAAGGATGCAAAGTTATTAATCTAGTAGCGTAATTTTGGTTGCCTCAAATTTTAGTAGAAGTAATATTGTAGATGATTAATAGAGATTGATGACGAAGAAGCCGTGTCAAATCCAACGAATAAAGAGACTCTGTTCGGTAGTTAACAGCTTCATGTTCATTAGTAACTGTATCTATCAATTTGTATATATTTGTACCCCTGGAATACTCTGCAGTAGTTTCTGACTAATAAAATGAACTGTCACAGTTTTTGGAGCTAATTAATTTATAACCATTTCAGATAGCCATGTACATTTTTTATATTCCTAAAATTCGGGAATACTTTTCCAGTTAGGGTTGCCAGAAGGGAAAAGTTTAAAAATAGAGTTTTTTCGGATAAAAAGAGGACAAAAAGAGAAGGGTATAATATAAAATTAAAATATATAATATGTATACAAAAAATATATACCAAATTTAATATAATTTAATAAAAAAAGACCCACATTTCGAGAGGGAAAAGGACCTATAAAACTGACCTGCAGATTTATCTGTAGGATCAACTGTTAAAATAAATTAATAAATAAGACTTTATTTCATTAGTTTTTTCTTCATAAAACCAGAACACATAACATTAATAGACATATAGCCTTCGCTATTTCCAAACCATTGCGCAACTTATTCGATTTATCCTACTCTACAGGAGTATACCCAACCCAATGGAAGATTGCGCATGTTAACCCAATTCCCAAAAAAGGCGACAAAAGCGATCCCTCCAACTACAGGCCTATACCTATAATATCGATCCTCTCCAAAGTGATGGAGATCTTAATAAACAAAAAGCTGACCAAATATCTTGACAGCCAAGGTATTGTCCACGTTAGGCAATATGGATTTAGATCCCACCGGTCCACCGGTGATTTAATGACATACCTTAACGAGAAGCTAAATATTTGCTTGCACAATTCGGGTGAAGCAAATATTGTGGCTCTAGATATTTCTAAAGCTTTCGATAGAGTATGGCATAGCGCATTATTAGCAAAATGTCAAGCAGTAGGCCTGGGTCTCTCTTCTCTCAAATGGATTGAAAGTTTCCTCTCGAATCGTACGATTCAAGTCTTAGTTGACGGATTTAAATCCGATCAATTCCAAATAAACGCTGGTGTTCCCCAAGGATCAGTTCTCTCACCTACCCTATTCCTTTTATTTATAAATGATTTGCTCCAAACCACTTTCAATCCAATCCACAGCTTTGCAGACGACAGCACCCTAGTAGCCTCCTACGATTTTCATAAAAAATCTGAAGCTACATCCACCGCTGTGTCAACCAAAAGAGACATCATGGCTAGTTCCCTCAGCCACGATTTGGTCGCAGTAGCTAATTGGGGCATAAAAAACAGAGTCGAGTTTAACTCTTCTAAAACTCAGAGCTGTACAATCTCCCGAAAAATTTCCATTTTTGATCCTACTCTTTTGTTTCAGGAAGATAAACTTCAGCGGTTTGAAAGCTTAAGCATATTAGGTATGCACCTCAATCGAAAAATGATCTGGAATGATCATATATTTGATGTTGCAAAAAACGCAGCCAAATGTTTGGGTTTTCTTAGCCGCTGCAAGGCTTACTTCTCCCCCTGTGACCTCTTGAAAATCTATAAAGCTTTCATACGACCCAAAATGGAGTACAATTCTCACATATGGGCTGGCGCTTCTAGTATTGCGTTAAAACATTTGGATAAAGTCCAAAAATGGGCTATTCGTCTAATCAACGACCCAAATGTGACCCATCTTGCTCCTCTTGGACATCGTCGTATAGTCGGAGCTCTCTCACTTTTTTATAGATATCTCGTAGGCATCGGCACATGCTCAGTGGAAATTAAATCTATATTACCTCCACTTAAGCGTTTCCCTTGCGAAACACGAAGGGCAGCATGTGCTCATCCCTACACCATCGAAATCCCTAGATGGCAAAAGACAAGTTATGGAAATTCGTTTATAACTTCAACATCCCGAATGTGGAACCAAATTCCATCTTATGTGTTCCCAAAACATGACAAATTTTATATTTATGACCTAAACAAATTCAAGACGAACATTAACACCTTCGTTCGTAATTGTCCTCCTTCCCTTTTACCATCCTCCTTTCCAAATTTTCCTTTCCCTCCCTAGCCAAACGTACCAATCGGTATAAAAGGTTCCCACCTAGTGTTTTGACTATGCATAAAAAAAAAAAAAAAAGGAAAAATTAAAAATATTTTATATAAATTAATTATAATTTATATTAATATAATATACTTTATAATAAACATAATATAAATTTTTTTCACCAACAAATCACAATATTTCAATTTTACAAGCCTCTGCTTCAAAAGATCTGAACGAAGAAAGAGAGTGAACAAAAATATCGTGTTCAAAAAAGAGTACATGTTCTCTTTAAAATAGATATTCTGGCAACCCTATTTCCAGTCAATTCTTCAATACTTTGTATAATTGTACTGATCGTTGCTATTTCAATTTTAACATTTAAAATTTTTGAAACTGGGCCTTCATCAAGCTGTATTAAATTCATTAGCTTATTATAAATGTTATTTATACGAAATCGGTAGCAGTCGTACCTCTTTATTTTTAAAAGAGTATCTAAGGGCCAATTTTCTGTTGAGTACTTAAGTTACACTTAAGTTTAAGTATCATTCGACACTTAGGTGGTTATGCTGAAATCCGAAGCGGAATTTCTCCGAAAAAAAATTCCGATCCTAATACAAAAAAATCGGTATGCTGAAGTCCATTCGACTGTAAAGTCTGTACAGAAATCAAAATCAGATGTTTCGGAAGATTTTTTTTTTTTTTTCATATTAATTTCAAACATTTTTATTTTAAATAAAAAAGGTGACGTTCACAGTTTTAGTTTTTTTATTTATTTTGTAAAATTTATAAATTTTTAATAGCTAATGTATATGACATAATGTATATATACAATATGCATACATAAATTAAAAGTAAAAGTTATAACTTTCTTAATTACATATGTAGTATGTATATATATACAAATTAAAATAATAGTAAATTTTTGTTACATCAAAGAAAATTTAAAATTCTCTAAAGAATGTAAAATATATATGTATTGTTTTTAATATATAAACATATTATGTTATAATATTAAAAATAATAAAATATATTATTCTTTTGAAGCGCTTTTTTATTCCTAAACAAAAAAAAATATTTTTCATAAAAAAAATTGAAAAAAAAAACTATTATTACATTTTCTACTTCTCCTAATATTCTAAATACAAAAATTGTATGCTTTATAATTCACTTCCGAACCATTCTAATACTTCCGAATGAGAAATTCGGTCGTACAATTTTCAAATTATTTTCCGTTCCGACGAACTACTGCATACATAAATTTTAAAATGTCGGATAAATAATGACATTTGCAGACTGCGGAATACTTACGGACTTCAGCATACGAAATGCGGAATGTAATCGGAATTTGACATTCCGACGAACTTCACCATAACCACCTTAAGCTCCACTTAAAAAATATTGAGTTTTCTAGTTAAAACTTAAGTGTTGATTTTCAGCTGTAATTTTCGGTTATTTGCAATGGCAGCACTTGTTAAAATGCAATACAAGTGACAAATAAAGTGTAAATGTCAGAAAGATGTGTAAGAAAGATTACCAAAATATTTAAATTTTAAGTGTAGCTTAAGCTGTCATTTTACCAAGCTTAAGTGACACTTAAGTATTGTTTTAAGTACCAACTGAAAAACACAATTTTTGATTTAAGTGTAGCTTAAGTTTCATTTGATACTTAAATGTTCACCTGAAAACTGGCCCTAAGTGTAAATTTTCATGTCTGTAACACATTTATTTTTGAAATATTCCCGATAGGTGTATTATAATAAATAAATATTAATTTTTAATTGAGACTCTGTAAAGTGAATTTCACGGTCCAAGCAAATTTTTATTAAAGCTGAATTTCAGGATAAAAATCTGACAGCTAAAAATTCCCATTCAGTTTGAATGGTGAATCAATAAAATATTATAATTTTAAAAATAATATTTAATATATAACACCTTTTAAAAATTCTTTTTTATTATACCTAACTTTTTTGGGAATCTTGTGTATTGAAATTCCAGGCTGGCTCTGAGATTTACATTGGAGAACTCCACAATATTGATGGAAATTTCGCACAATTTTTTTATTCATATTTCTGAAATTAAATATAATTTAATGTTAACATTATATTTTAATAAGAAATTGAACATTTTAATAAGAATTGAATCCAAGCAAATATTAATTCATATGTAAATAACATTTTTGTTTACATATTTTACTTGTGAATTTATATTAAACTAGATAACTTATTTCTAAATTTTCACGTTTTTTTTATACTTACATATTTTTGGAACTCATTTGTAAACTTGGTGGAATTAAAAAATAAAGTGTTATATATTAAATATTATTTTTAAAATTATAATATTTTATTGATTCACCATTCAAACTTAAAGGGAATTTTTAGCTGTCAGATTTTCATCCTGAAATTCAGCTTTTGTGAAAATCCGCTAGGTGTCATGTTACAGAGGCTCAATCAAATATAATAAAATAATCGTATTTATTATTGGCAAAACAATAAATCAAAAAAAAAATGATTTAATTTTAGATAGAAATTATTGGCTGGAATATGGAATGAAATACTTAAAATCACGTCTTCATTTATTTGATGATAATAATAATAAAATACCAAAAGCAAAAAATGTAATATTTTTTTTGGGTGATGGTATGGGCATGACAACAGTAACAGCTGGCCGAATTTATAAAGGACAATTAAATGAAAATTCAGGAGAAGACACTTCATTGGTTTTTGATAATTTTCCACACATTGGATTGGCAAAGGTAAACAAATAAAAACAATATAATATATGTAGATGCTTACATTATAAATATACAGATTACAGAGTGCTTCGAAAATAACCTACAATAATATTAGGAATGATTGGAAATATTTTAATAGCAAAATATTGTATTAAGAGAAATTTGTAATTATTTAGAAATTATTGGTTCTGTTAAAAATATTTATGATTGTTAGGATATAAGCACATAATTGTACTACTCTATTGCAAAAAAGTTTGACCACCTTTAAACTTGTCATCACAATAAGAAATGATATGTAAGTAATTACAATCTATAAAAGATTTTATTTTATATCGTATCGTACTGAGATTTTATAGAGAAAAAAATTAGAAATCATATGCCAATACTGAAACGGATTTAAAATACAAACAAGGTATGGACCAACTATTTTGGAATACAGTAGTATAAAACTAAATTAAATTCGTCTTCGAAAATATTAATCAGGCCTTGTTTTATTAGTTTCTTTGATTGGAAGTTAACTATAGTACACCCATAAAAAAAACACATCAATGAGATAAAATCGCCACAAAAAGAAAAAAAAAATTGCATGGACAAAATTGCCAAATACAAAACTTGACAGTTCGACTAGAATGAAATCCGATAATTTATGCACAAACTGAAAAATTACTTGAGAAATATTTGTAAGCTGAAAATTGTTTTTGGCGGACTTTACTAGATATTAAAGTGATCCTTAGTATTTCAGATAGCCCGAAATGGGTATTCAATTTGCGGAAAAAGTATATAAATTGATATTGAATCACCAGGATACGACAGGCAATTATTATTAATGGCAAAATGCTCAATGAATTACCTAATATAGCTGTCATTCATATTACTCAAATTTTTAATGCTATCTTTGGAAAAAGTTATTCTTTCAATTTATTCTTAGCAATTTCCTTTGAGGTTTTATCACTAATACTGTTTTAGTAGTAATTGAGGACCTAATGACTATCAATAATGTCAGTATCAGCCATTTAGATTTCGTCGACGATGTTTGTTTACTTGATCACATACAAATGTAGGTTTAAATGTGACAAAAGCTGTATGACATTGGAAAAAGTACTCAACAAAAAATGTGCCACAACTGAAAAGATTAGCTGCAGATAGGAGACGATATAATTCCGATCGATTAAACCTATTGAATAATAAACGTTAAGAATTTTTTCAATTATAGTTTTAAGTAAATATATAGCTGTACTCGTATCTAAGGTAAATTCTTAGGTAAAAAAGTCTATTTATACAAAAATATTTATATATTTTTTCATTAATTTATAATCTTCTTAATTATCCAATTGTAGATAGTAGATTATTCCTAAATTTGGTATCATGTTAATCCAAAAGTGCCCTATGTTATATAAATCAAAAAAAAATATTTTCTATTTCGTAAATGTTATTTTTAACTAATAAAATATTATTTTTTATTACATATATACAAAAAAAAAAACCAAATAGACTTATAATATTGATAAACAAGTACCAGATTCAGCTGGCACAGCAACAGCAATTTTTACTGGTATTAAAACACGTTATGGTGTTATTGGTATGGATAATTCATCAACACCATATAATTCTGATATTGGTAAATTAGATTCAGTTATTAAATGGGCACAAGATGGTGGTAAACGTACTGGTATTGTTACAACAACTCGTATAACACATGCAACACCAGCATCAACATATGCATCAATATATGATCGTGATTGGGAATGTGATACAGAAATACCAAATTTAAGTCGTAATATATATAAAGATATTGCAAGACAATTAGTTGAAAATGAACCTGGTATTAATTTAAATGTTATATTTGGTGGTGGTTTAAAACCAATGGGTAATAAAAATGTTAATGAAAAATCTACAGTTAAATTTGAAGGTAATACAGAAGAGATATGTGGTCGTAATGATGGTAAAAATTTAGTAAATGATTGGTTAAATTTACCAGGTGAAAATCGTGTATTTATACAAAATAGAGATGATTTAATGAATTTAAACATAAAAAATGTTAGTCATGCATTAGGTTTATTTCGTAATAATCATTTAACATATTCAATTGCAAAACAAATTGGTGAGCCATCATTAAGTGAAATGGTACAACAAGCAATTAGAATATTATCATCAAATGATAATAATGATGGTTATATGTTAATAGTTGAAGGTGGTCGTATTGATCAAGGTCATCATCAAAATTATGCTCATGCAGCCTTACAAGAAGTTATTGAATTAGATTTAGCAATTGAAATTGCATTAAATATGACATCACGTAAAGATACATTAATTATTGTAACAGCTGATCATTCACATTCAATGACACTTAATGGTTATCCAAAACGTGGTAATGATATATTAGGTTTTGCAAATAAAAAATCAACAATATATCCATATGAAACAATAACATATGCTAATGGTCCTGGTTTTTATAATCATAGATCAAATTTAATAACATCATACGTAAATGATACAAATAATATAAGATATAATACATGGATACCAGTTGAAGAAATTGATGAAAAAATTCGTTTACAACCAATTTATAAAAATTTAGCAGCATTTCCATTAATTGATGAAACACATGGTGGTGAAGATGTACCTGTATTTTCAATTGGACCTGGTTCACAATTAATTGGTGGTGTATTTGAACAAAATTATTTAGCATATGTTATGAGTTATGCAATGTGTATAGGACCAGCCAAATATTTAAATACAAATTGTATAGATACATCAACAAATAAAAATAACTCAAATAATTTATTTAAATTTGAAAAATTTTATTTATTTATATATATTCTATTTATATTCTTATTAGCTACTTCTATTACATTATTTTGAGTTTTTTTTTTTTTTTTTTTTTGTTATTGAATTAGAAAAATTATATAGATAATAAAATTTTGAAAAAACAAAATAATGGTTTTAATTTAATTGAATTTAATTTGAATATATATAGCTAATATGGTAAGTCATCTAAGTATGTGCTAATGTGCTCCGCGGTATTTTACTAAAATAGAAACGATTTTATTTCTTCTTAAGCTCTGCAATCAAACAAAAATACATTAAGAAAGGTGCAGCGATATGAAAGTTATAAATAAACTAAGAATACAAATATGTAGTACAAAAACAAGCAAATAAATTGGACTAAAACTCAAACCTGTTTCATCTCTTGTGAAAGATACCAATCCGTCCCAATTCTGCAATTTTAAGGAGAAATTTTACAACGCGCTAAAGTTGTAAATATTAATATGAATATAATAAAATAAAAATGTATTGGAATGTGCATATTTTTAATATAGCTAAGCACGAAAAGGTGATTTTACCTACGTTACTATCAAGAGTGTAAAACGCTTCTTAATATTTGGGTTTTCTTTCACGATGTAAAGCCCACTGTTCTTTAAGAGATCTGTTATGAAAATTTACCCATAGATACTCTTTCAAAAATAAAGAAATACGACTGCTACCGTTTTCATAACATTTATAACAAGCTAATGAATTTAATACAGCTTGGTCAAGGTAAAATTTCAGCAGACTTAAATGTAAAAATTGAAATAGCAACGATCAATACAATTATACAAGGTATTGAAGAATTGACTGAAAAAGTATTTCCGAATTTTAGAAATCAGTATAAAAATTTTACATAAACGAAATATTCAGAAATATAAGCAATCTTACCAATTTCAGTTATTATTTTTCTTACTAAAACATATATGGGTTACCCAAATATTAAATATGACTTTCTCGAAACCGGCAAGTCAGATATGAAAGTTGTAGGGGATGATGTAACGCATCAACACCTTAAAAAAAAAAAGTGAACGAGTTTTTTCGAGATAATCAACGTTTTTTACAAAATTTTCAGTTGCTAATAGCAAATTAATTTTGTACCGCTATTATTTAAAAACAGTAAGTCTGATACTCATCCAACACATACCGTTACTTAGGTGTATTAATTTTTAAAAAAAAGTTATGCAGATGATGTTGCTCTAGTTTCAATTCCATCGGAGCTGTAATGCAGATATGGTTTAGATAATTTTATCTAATCCTAACCGTTTTTTTTTAAAATACTCCAAGAAATCACCCTTTAAAACATTTTTGTTCTGAAGCAGATCACCCTGTATAGTTTTTTTTTGTTTTGTTTTGTTGTGTTGCTAGTCTGTAAGACCTTACTTTGTAGACGAAATACATAAATAAATATAAATATCACACGAAATACTCTTTGATGAAGAAAATGTAGGATTTTAATTAAATATACAGGGCGTTGATAATAATTTTTTTTTTATTTTATTTTTTATTTTATATCTCGTACAGAGTGTATTATTTTTTTATTTTTTTTTTTTTCCAGTACATTATAAACTACATATATTTAAAAAAAAAATAAGAAAAAATATTCAGTGCAAATAAAAATATTAAGAATACAAAGATATAAAGAAAAGAGGAAAAAAATTTCATATTAATTAATGTTAAAAATATTAAACAAAAGTTCATGATAAGTTAGTGATTATACATAAAATAGAAATAGATATAAAGTAGAACAAAACGACACGCACTTTTATATTTTATAGTTTTCTAAAAATGAGTTTTTAATACTTTTTTTAAATTTATGTTTAGGCAAACTTTTAATTTCACCTTCAAGTTGATCGTAGCTACTGTTAATAATTGCCTCTAGTCCATTCAATCTCCAACCTGGCTGACACCGTAGTTGATTTGCAGATCTAGTACTGTAGCCATGTATGCCTTTGTTTTTTATTATTTCTGTGTTTGATTTTATGTTTTGGTATTCAATATTATGTATATGTGGCTGTGTTATGTACCTGTGACATTTTTTTTAGATCATATAATTTTAAGATACTATATTTATAAAAAATTTCATTAGTAGTCGTTCTCATAGGTAAGCCGAATAGATTTTTTATAGATTTTTTCTTTATTTTTTATAGTGCATCCAGATTTTTATGAAAGGTATTCCCCCATATTTCAATACCATATGCAATTGAGCTATAAAACAGGCTGTAGTATATTGATAGTTTTATTTTTTCAGGTACTTTTTTACCAATTTTTCTCAAAACACAAGCTATTCTTCTAGTTTTTGTGATCATTTTATTAACATGACTATTCCAACTTAGTTCTTCACCTATAATCACGCCAAGATACTTGTATTTATTTACTTTTTCTAATTTATTTCCGTCATAATACACAGACAGATTTATATAATCAGCATTAACTTTGTTTTCTTTACATTTACTTATTACAATTATATATAGTGTTCATATCACCATCCATTTTTGAGCTCAGATCGAGTATATTTGTTACAGAGTAAACTATCGCAATATCATCCGCGTATATAATCGATTTTTCATTTAATTTTAATTCTGAAAAACTGCTTATGTAACATGAAAACAGTACTGGTCCTAGTGAACTCCCCTGAATAACACCGAAATCGATGTTATTGGTATGGCTTTTTGTTCCATCACATTCCGTGTACTGTTTTCTGTTCTTCAGATAACTCTGGAACCAATTAAATTCAGAATCGGCAATACCATACTCATATAATACTCTCATGAGAATTGTTCTGTCTACTGAGTCAAATGCCTTGGTTAGATCGAACAGGATCACGCCTACTTTTTTCCTTTTAGATATTTCATTCTGTATGTGTGTTATTAGATCAAATATTGCCGCTGTAATATTTGAGTTTTTTGTGAAACCATATTGATTTTCACAAATTAACTTATTATTTCTCAAATATTCGGTTAATTGATTATTGACATAGGTTTCTATAATTTTACTAAAAACTGATGCTAATGAAATTGGTCTAAAATTGTTGATGTCAGTTTTATTTCCTTCTTTTTTATACACCGGGGTCATTTTATTAATTTTTATTGCATCGGGCATTATACCTTCATCTATTGCAGCATTAATAATCATTGTGATTGGTTTCACCAATTCAGATCTACATTCTTTAATCAGTGATGTTTTAATTTCATTAGCACCACAGTTATGAGTATTTGCGAAACTTTCAATCAATTTGATGGCTTGTGTTTCTGTTATTTTTTTTAAATGAAACTTAGCTGTAGTTCTTAGTTTCGGCATGTAGATTGTTGAGTATTTTTCAGCTAACATTTTACCAATTCCACAGTATAGATTGAAAGCCGTTAATATATAAAGATACCCAAAAGTAGTTTGATCGTACAAAGATTAGAGTTGAGATGGGACATTTTTACGATCTTACTATTTCATATTAAAACATAAACAAGCACACACCATTAAAGAAACAAGAATTAAAAAAAAAACACATTATAATATATAATGCGAAACCCGCAATGTTATTACCAAAATATAGTGTACTCTATATATTAGCTGCGCAAATTATAAATATATATGTATTGGCTGTACACAGTATACACACTGGTATAGATCCATATAGAGTTATATATCTAATTACAATTTTATTTTTCTGTTTTTCAATTCTCAAAAAGTTTCCTTTTTATATTTTGGTTGAATTGAAAAAAAGTGTGAATTGTTGAATGTAGGTATAGGTACATATAAAATAAATGTGCTAATTTCACAAAATATATTGTCTTGATATCTCGCCAATATTTTCATCAAAACATCTTTCTAAATGTTACATAATTATGAAGAGGATTTACCAACAATCAACAACAATGTAAAAATAAAATAAAAAACAAAAATGTTGATATCCTCAGAATAACTCCAAGTCATGAAAAAGAAATCATATAATGCAAAAGAATTGTGTTGGCGTTAATCAGAGTTGCATAAATTGAATAAATGAATAAGTAAATTTAAGGTTATTTTGACTGAATGATTTTAATAATAGTAATGTTTTAAATTGTAGTAGGTACTATTTAATAATATTATTTTATTAGTTGCTATCTGCTTTTATGAAATAAATAGTAATTAATAATAATTAATAATATAAATATGTGATACAAATTACAAAATTTGATCTGTAGTGTACAAATAAATTTTGGATAGTAAATTAAATATATACCCAAGAATCGAGGTACTATATCAAAACGTCAGATTTGTCAAAAACAATAAGATAATAACCATTATAAAAAATTTATATTCTAATGAAAATATTGGCGAGATATCAAGACAATATATTTTGTGAAATTAGCACATTTATTTTATATGTACCTATACCTACATTCAACAATTCACACTTTTTTTCAATTCAACCAAAATATAAAAAGGAAACTTTTTGAGAATTGAAAAACAGAAAAATAAAATTGTAATTAGATATATAACTCTATATGGATCTATACCAGTGTGTATACTGTGTACAGCCAATACATATATATTTAAAATTTGCACAGCATAATTTGGTAATAGAGCATTGGTTTGGCATATAATATATATTACATATGCCTTTTTTTTTTTAATTCTTGTTTCTTTAATGGTGTGTGCTTGTTTATGTTTTAATATGAAATAGTAAGATGGTACTGTCCCATCTCAACTCTAATCTTTGTACGATCAAACTACTTTTGTGTATCTTTATATATTAACGGTCTTTGATAGCTTGTTAAAAGCAGTAATTTTATCCAATTTTTCTCTCTCAGAGTATACTTTCCCGTCAAAAAATTGGTTAGCTTTTTTATTTGTACCATCCGTCGCAATGTTTTTTATCAGGTTCCATGTTTTTTGTGGGTTATTATTAGTTTTTGAAATTCATTTATGTCATAATCACTTCTTTTTTTTCTTTTTGTTGCTGTTAAAATATTGAGCCAAAATTTGTATTTTTCTTTAATACGTATATGAATTATTTGTATTCTGTAGGTGTTTTTTTATACCAGTAGTTTTTAGTTTGTATTAATTGCATACATTCAGGATCAATCCATGGTTTACGATATTTAATTTCTTTTATGCAGGCCTCTTAGGCTGATGCAGATTGTATGTAATTTTGTAAATTAACAATTATATTCTTACAAATTGAATTGGCAGTACTTGTGTTGATACGTTGTTAGCGTTAGAGTAATTCACCAGCTGATTTTTTATTACGTTGATATTAGTTTTTTTTTTACAATATATTCAGATTCGGTTTGGTTTACAAGACCGGTATTCTTTCCAATTAATTCTAATATAATTATATTTTGATCTGTAATATCAGTTCTTAAATGAGTAATATTATATTTATTTTTTAGATTGTTTGTAAATATATGGTCAATACAGGGATTTGAAGCAGATCTGGAGTGGCAGCACGTAAAACGTTTACGTTCAAAAATAAACGTGAAGTATTTTAACGTCAAAGATTTTTTTTGGTAGCATGTGAAACATCACGTTGAAAATTTATTCCGAAAATTCGAAAAAATATTCCGAATGTTCGAAAATTATTTTGACAATCAAACTAACCTATTTAAAACTTCAAAAAACATATGTTTTTCAAATTTAATGGAGGTTTGAAATAAAAAGAAATAAATTTAAATTTTTTAGAATTTTTTTTTTTTTAATTCTTGTATTTCGCCTTATTATTTTCAGTTTTGAAGAACAAAATTGTTATATAAAAATCGCAAAAATAATAAAAATGATGTGCCCGTTTCAATAGATATAGAATTTATAATAGACTAAAATCCAAAAAAAAAAAAAATAAAATAAATGTAAACAAACCAATTCAGTTGATATTTTATATGATATTTTCAATGAATTAAAATATTTACAATGAACTATGTAATACATATAGTATTTTATTTAAAGAAATTAAAACACTCAATTATTAAGAAATTTATTATTAATATTTATATATATTATAAATTTTATTTAATATTTATTTTTCACATAAAAAATGCTTGAATTATCACAGATATAAAATAATTTTTTTATTGAAAACAAAAATACTTCAATTATTCCAGAAATAAAATGTTATCAAAAGAAATTAAAAATTATAAAATAAAAATAAAAATTATAAAAACTATAAAATTTAATGTTCTTAAGATTTAAAATTTTATTATAAATATTTAAATTTTATATTTTTATTATTAAAATAACACAAAATTATTAAAAAAAACTATCTTTCTCGTATAAATTTTAGTACACGGTAAGAAAATCATTGACGTTCAAAAATAAACGTATACGTTAAAATCAACGAACGTCAACTTGCTTACATGCTACCGAAAAAATGTATACTTGACGTTTTCGGAATTAAATCAACGTCAACGTTGCTTACATGCTACTCCTGGAGTGGCAGCACGTAACTTGTTCACGTTCGTCAAAAAGACGTATTAACACTTTTGGTAGCATGTAAGCAACGTTGACGTTGATTTAATTCCGAAAACGTCAAGTATACATTTTTTCGGTAGCATGTAAGCAAGTTGACGTTCGTTGATTTTAACGTAAACGTTTTACGTGCTGCCACTCCTGGTTGTTGTATTATCCCAGAAGAGGAAACCATTTAATTCAACAACTAATTTATATTTATTTATATGTGTCAGATATATTATTTATATTAAAGTTAAAGTCCTATAATTATTGAATTGTTTTTGTCTGTTTCCACAAGATGATTGTCTAGTAATGATAAAAATTTCAGCATCTTTATTTTTCTCTGGTGGCCTATATATTGTAGTAATTTGTAAGTGTTTTTTGTTGGTTAAAATATTTATGTGAATTATACTATTATAATTTACAGTATATGTTTAAAGTTTCGTACTACAAAGAATTGTGTATTAACATGCCCACTCCACCACCTTTCCTATTCTGGCAACATGAAAACATCTTACTATAATTTTTTATATTTATCATGTCAATTTCATCCTCAGCAATCCAAGTTTCCGTAAATAATAATAAGTGTACAGTAACATTTAGATTATCTAATAAGTTATCTCATCTATTTTGTTTTTTAAGCTGCGCACGTTTAGATAAATAATTTTCAGTGTTTGTTTTTGCTCGAATTTTGTATCTTGTATTCTATTTATGGTATGTACATGTGTATGAAGAGGTAAAGTATAAGTATAACTTTCTTTATTGTGCGTTATTTATTTTTTCAAAATTTGTGTCAGACAATAGTGTGATAATTTTGCTTTTTTCTGTCTCCCTTATAAATACTTTTCCTTTCTTTACCTATGTATAACTAATCAACTTTTGTTTTTTCATATCCCTTGCTTTTTTATATAGCAAATACGATGTCAGTCGTTCGTTAATAAATATTTTTTGAAAGTTTAGAACTGATTTAGAGGTATGTGTGAAAATCTCATTGTGTTTTAGAGTTTTTTTCTTTTTCGCTTCAATGATCATATTTTTCGTATGAGTATTTTTAAACTTAGCAACTATTTTTCTAGGCTCACCTGAATTGTTAGGGCTTTTTGTAAAGTATGCAATTGTTATATCGTCCAAATTTAGTTTAACACCTAGTTCACTTACTACTGTTTGTACAGTGGTAACAGGATCACTTTCTGGAATATCACCAACTCCCGAAATTTCTATATATTTTCTCAAATTATGTTGTTTTATATTTTCTATATCACTTTTGTATTTTCCACCAAGGTTTTAAGCTTAAAGTTTTCATTTCGCAACTGTATGTTTTCATCTATTAAGGAATCCAATATTTCCTTTAGTTCTGTGAGTTTTGAATCATTAATGTTCTGCTTTGCAAGTATTGCATCAAGTTTGTCCATGATATTTGGATCCATTAGTTGTTGCCCTGAGTTACTATTAACTGATCCCAAATTTGTTGTATTGAGACCCACAGACTTGCGCTTAATACGTTTCGCTTTGCAGGTTATGGACTCCCACAATAACTCCTGATTAAACCTATGTTTGTCAAAATCCTCAGCCGACAATGAAGAACAGCGATCATGAAAATGCTTTTTACACTCTCCTTCACACTGGACGTGTTTATTACTTTTTAAGTTAATATTTTTGCTGCACCGAAAACAATTTACCTTTTTAATATTTGACATTATATTTGACATCATGCATATCAGTTTTTTAAGAGGGGAAGGAGCCGTTATTTTAAAATTTAAAAAAATGTTAAGTAAATCTAGGGTGGTGCTCTATCGATTGGTGATATTTTCAACTTCCGGGAGGAACCAGAAGGAGGTTTTTTAAGCCGAAAAATCGCTGGAATTGGCCGAAATCTAGATTTTCAAATGGGAAGGGGTACTTTTTTATGCAAATTCGGATTCTACGTCAAAAAATGAGAAAGTTTTGCAAAGAAAATATTTTTTTTTTTTAATTTAAACTTTGCAGGAAAAAGTATGAAATACCATGGAAAACAAATGCATTTATAAAAATGATTATTATTAATTTTAGTTTACCAAAGGAAAATATGGTGGTATTATTGTCTCTTATGTTTTAGTTTATGTTTTATTTTTTAAGTTATTTTATTTTATTTTATAAAATAATTCTTTTTAAGATTTACTTTAATAAGTAATATGACATGACCCCCAAACGTTGTTAATTTTCTAATGTCAAAATTTTGCCGAGCAAAAAAAAATTTTCTATACCCGGATATATAAATGAGGAGCAAAAATTTTGACGTTTAATACCTGGCGGTCAAAACAAGAACCTCATTTTTTTTTTTGCTCAGCATACTAACAGCGTACTATCATAGAGTAATCATATAAGTAGAGTATTCACGTAGAACAATATTTGTTAATCATTTTCTTCTAAAAATGCCGTCCCATTTTTACTCAAAACACGAAAATGCCGTCCCATTTTCACTCAATACCCCAAAACACTCAAATATAATTTTCGAAACTCAACTATTTTTACTCAAAATTTTTTATTTATTGAGGAGAATATTTCATACAATGCCTCTATACTTTTAGCCTATTCACAGAATGATTTTTCGGGATTTTTTCGAATTATGATTTCGTTTTAAGTTATATTTTAGTTTTGTGTATAAAGTTTTGCTCTCCCAGTGACTAGGCTAGCAGTATAGAGGCATTGTTTGATAATTTGAAGAGTATACACATACGTATGTACTTTTGATTTATATGATGAGTGTATATCGTATATGCGTTCACCATTTACATATCTAATTCAATATAAAAAATATATATAGAAAAATGTAAACAAAAACACACAATTAAATGGCAAAGGTAATGAAAGAAATAGGATATGTACATACAATAATAGGTCAATGATAGAATCACATAATCAAGAAAAAAATTCTAAAAATAATAGTAATAAAAGAATAAAATTGATTTGTTATGTATTACAAATCGTGAACTTTGTACGGAATACCGTTTTGTTCTCTTTTCTCAGAACTTGGTTAAAAATATTATTTCTAAGAAAATATTATAAGAAATAAAAACAGCCAACAATCCATATAAATAATAAAATGTCCAGTTTTACTATTTTTACTTACTTTTTTAAATTTTGATACCTTGTTTGTTTGTTTGTATTCATAATAATTATATTATGTATTCATATATATACTATTCATATTATTATCTACGGTAAGAAACAGACAAAATAGATATAGGTACCTTTAGAATTTAAAAATAGATGTAGGTACCTACTTTTCAATATACCTACTTTTCAATAGAAATCTATTTGAATTATTTTTAATTTTATAAAACCAATATTAATTTTATTGTCCCTTTCCTCTATAAAGTTCACATCGACCAAGTCCAAATAAAAATATTAATTCTTCAAATTTTAAAAATTAAAGCAAAATAAGAACAAAAACAGCAATAATCTTGAATTCTTTCAATTTTTAAAAAAAAATTGAATATGTAGGTACTTTGATTTGTAATATTATTTGTGGTGAATATATTGAAAGGACTTTAAATGCATGCATAGTTTTTTATACACACATTGTGTAATTTTTAATTTTTATCAAACAAAAGTTAGAACAAAAATTTTTATCACATAAGTAAAGTAGAAATGCGAGCAGCGAAATAAAGAAGGATGTGTATACTATAGCATGCACATTCGATATATACAAGATTTGAGCAAAGAATATCCATAATAAGAAGGTTCACTGGAATAAAATTTTATAATTTGTCAATGTGTTGGTCACCATTTTTCCAGTCGATTTCCAATATTGTAAGAAATAGATAGTCATAAGAATTTAATTTGTGAGAGAGAGATAAAAATTCAAAATACAAAGTGGAAAAAAAATGAACGAACAATTTTTTTGTATGAAAAAAATATTGTCTTTATTTTTAATTAGTTAGTTTAATTCCAAATTAAAATTTGTTTCAGCACCGCACACCAAACACTTAACAAGATGATGTTTTCTCAATTTCGAAACATTTTTAAAAAATGTGTATAGAATAGTTTTTATAAAAACTTTTTTTAAGCGTTAGAGTTGATTTATTTTTAAATATAACATACACTGCTTATTTTTCATATATAATCTGCATTTTTTTTTTTCTAAGTACTTTCTTATATACTAATTTTTTTTTAAAAATGCATATCAATAAAAAATATTATTTATTCAAATTTGATATGTTCATATTATTAATATTCAACTTTGTTACCTATTTATAAAATTAACAGGTACCTAAATGCATTATATTACTTATAATATAATATGTATTATTAGTTCATTGATGATTAAAATGCACAATTTAATTTTTCAGAAACTAAAAAGGCATCGGATTATTCTTAAAAAAACAAACCGCTTGATATTCTTTTTAACTACCTATTTCAATACCTGAAAAACTATGTATATTGAAAATACATGAATGATAAAAAATATATTTCCCTTATAAGCCAATAAAATAAAATAATATGATATTTAAGAAATAGCATATGTTTTTGAAACTAATATTATTTTATATAGGGATCTGTAAAAATTCAATCATTCAAAATTTATTTATTCTCATACCCTAATAAATTTAATACGTTTATTTTAAAAAAAAATCGTACACAAAATTTCAGCCGACTGTACACATGAAAAATCTCTAGTGGGCTAAATAAATAAACAAAAATCTCCCGTGGGCTATTTAAAATTACATTGCAAAAATGAAGTGGTTTTTTAAATGGTTTATATCGCACTCTTTCTTTCTCACAACTTCTTACATAAGAAAATATTTACAATAGTTATTTGCTTCTTTTGCTAATGGTTTTTTTTTTGTAAATGTGTTTGTGAAAATATCTTTGACTTCCAGTGAACCTTCTTATTATAGATATTCTTTGATATAATTACAAATAAATATTTTCATAGATAGTAGGTACACAAATTTTTTTTATTTATGAGTACAAAATACATTGCGCTCAACTTATAAGCAGTTAAAAATTGAGTAATATTATTTTGAGTGAACACAGAATTTTGATATTTGAAAAAGTGACTAGCAAATTTTGTTCTACGTGAATACTCTACTTATATGATTACTCTATGGTACTATACAAAGAACATAGAACATACAAAGAACGTAGAAAATAAGGAGTGAATAATTTTTAAAATTTTCAACTATGGTAAATTCGGGCAACAACGAAGGAGCTGTGCTGATTGAAAAGTAATTTTACTTTATTGAGAGATATTTTTACAATTCTCTTGTTTTATCTCTTTCTGAAGAACTCCAATCCAATCCTCCAATTCAATTTAGTTTATGCTATATTTTTGTTCTTTTTTTATTGTTTGTTTTAATGCATGTATTGTTTTTTTAGAAAAGAGTCAAAGCTGGTCAAAGTCTAGTTATGTATGATATGAATATGATAAGTATGAATATGAATTATTAAGGCCTTAACCAAGCAAAAATACGAATAAATAAAGTTTCTTCATTGTTGTTGTGTGGTTGACATTGAAGAAATGTTTCTTTTTTTTGTTTTTATTTATATCATTATTTATTTTGATTCTTGATTTTATAGAAATGCGAAATTATTCAAAATGTTTTAATTGAAATTTATCAGGATTTATTTATGTTTTATTTTTGCTTTTAGCTTATGCATGCACCTAGGACCTAGGTATTGTTTTTAATTATATATATTATCTTTAAATAATTTTTGGTAGTTCTAAAAAGTACTTTTGATTTGTTATTGGAAAATTTTTGAATTTGTGAATTTTTGGAAAATCTATAAATTAGATTAAAAAAATTTATTGTAATTTTTTTTTTGAAATTATATTTTTATTCAAACATTATTATAAATAAAAAATAATGAGAGTGAACGACCACATTTGTGCATTAAAAATATTTAAGTGGTAATTATTTGTAATTTTTATTTTTTTTATACTCATCTATTTGTTCTATAGTCCGAGAACCAAAATGGTTTTGATTATCCACATTTGATTAAGTTCTTTCGCAATACATAAATTAACTCCTGATGGCAAAGCGAAAGGTGATGGAAAGGACAACTTTTTTTATTTTAGTTTCAAGATTTAATCAAGACCCAGTTGAAAATGTATTCTCATTAGTTAGATCGAGAATTTCAAATCAAATAAATCCCTCTTTATACGAATTTAACAGTATCATTGCTAAAATTTTAACAATGAGGCTTTTAAATGATCATTCAGATTCAGCTAATTGTGAAGAAGACTGTAATTATTTACATTTAGCTGATCGATAGCAGATTCCAGATTCAATCAGTTAAGACAAAAATTATTCAATACAGGAATCCATTATTATGTTTGATGATGATGATCTTATTTATGACATACCTGTACCTGTAGATATTTTAAATAATATAATTGAAGAGAATTCCATGAAATACTATGGTGGATACATAATTTTATAAAATTTGAATAAAATTAAATGCGAAAGTTGTAAGGTCATTTTAACAAAGGATTCCAACCTGAAGCAGAAGTATTGTTTAAGAGGGCTTTTGCAGCCATTGTTGCATGTAACGTAGTAGGTTGCAAGCAATTTCGTTTTTCTTTTTTTATGTCATTTGAGTAACAAATTTCGCCGTTGCACTATTATGCGGAAAACTAAGTATACTTGATACGAATTCCTTAACTTTCGGAAGCATTGGTTCATTCAAAGCATTTTTTAAATTAAATATTTGTGACCAAAATTGTTCTATATCAGAAATGTCAATCTTCAATTCAGGAAAATCTATGTTAATTAACATCCTCCATTCATCATCAAGTATGTCAATGTCACCTTGATTTACAAGATTTGGGAATATCTTCATCAAATTTACTAAAGAAGGATCTAAATTTTTAGGGTCAATAGCCGTCATGCTTGTTAAAGTTGCATCATTCAAATCAAACCGCTTGAAAATTTGTAATGCAAGTTTTTTATAATATTACAAACAATTTTTTTTATACAAATTACGCTCTCGGAGTCAGTTTCAGATAAAAGTAGTTCTCCTTTTGCTCCTAGATATGTATTTTTTACATCAAGTAAATATTCATTCTTCCAACATTTGGCTGAAATTGATGTTTCAAGATAATCCTTCTGTATAAAGTTGCTCAAAAAGCAGTAGAAATTCTGCTATTGCAACAAAATAATATATTAAAATATATTAAACTATAATCTTCAATTCACTAAATAAAATGGATAAACAAATGAAGCTTCGCTCGATATCATCAGTTAAATCAAGCTCTCCATCATTTGCTAAAAATGCAAGCACTGACCATCTCACTGAATTAATAACTAGTTTGACTAAACGCTTCGATTCCTTTGAAGCTTCCATCAAGGAAATGTTGAATGACAAAATTCTTGATATGGAGCATCGCCTGGAATTAAAAATTCAAGACTCAATCGCCAACTTTAATAAAAACTCTGAAGCTTTAGGAAATAAAATGGATAAATTAGAAATTGAAGTACATAATAAAATCGTCACTGAGTCCAAAGCCAATTATGAGAAAATTTTGGGTGAAGTGTCTGAACGGATGCATTCATATGATACAAGTGCTATTATCGAAGAAGTCAATTTGCGCATCTTTTAGCTGGAGAGAGCATTGCACTCCAATGACTTGATCGTTAATGGTATTGCTGGAACTCAGCATGAAAATTTTGGTGAAATCTTTAACAGGATAGCTAAAGTTATTGGTTTCACTGGAAACTTTGATTGTGTTGGGTCTATGTTTCGCATCAAGAGTAATACATTGATTATAAAATTCTTATCTAATTCTTCAAAAGTGTCATTTTTTATTAAGTATCTGCGTTTTAAACACCTGAGAGCCTCTCATATTGGTTTTGGTGGAGCTACTCGTATCTACATTAATGAAAGCGTTCCATCACATACTCTATTTCTTCTTCGCATTGCGAACAAAATGAGAAGTGATGGTTGGATAGTGAAAACTTTTACGAAGAAAGGCCTCTTATATATTGTCAAGACCGAAGGTGGAGAAGCGGTTAAAATCACGTCAAAAGACCAATTGCTCAAAAGCAGTGATCATAATGTATCTAAATTTGTTGATGTTTAACTTTTTCTCATTAGGGAATCGTCAAATACTCTTTTCTGAATTTTACAAATTTTAACTTTAATTTATACATACTTTAAATTTTTATTTTCTCCTTCTTGCTCTCTTTTGGTTGTTTTGGATGTTTAGTTTTAAGTAACAAGCATGGTTCTATATATGTTAATTCGCTGTTTAATGGCACTTTTATTCTTGTATACCCGTTTTCTTTTGGCTCTATTGTTAACTTTTATAAAAATTTTATTCAAATTTATTTTAATATTTAATGATTGTGGCTAACAATGGAAATAACTCACTTTCTGATACTACTTCTGCATTTATTCCCAATATTATACTAAAAGCTGCCCTGAATAACCTTCAGCTCCTTCATATCATTCACATCAATATTATGAGTCTAGCACCTAAAATTGATATATTAAGATCCTGTATTTCCAATACCAATGTTCAAATTCTTATGGTTACTGAAACTTGGTTAAATCACAACATAACCTCTGATATGATTAGAATTCCAGGTTTTAAGCTTTTTAGATGTGATCGGAATAAACTGGATAGTTCTGGTATTAGAACTCGGGGAGGGGGTGTAGCAATTTATGTTAAATGTGGTCTATCTGTTAAAGTTTTAACTCACTCTGTGGAAAATGATGATATTGAATTCATTTTCGTTGAATTAAAATGTAAAAACAATGCTATTCTGTTAGGAACCGTATATTTTCCTCATCCCTCAGCATATAAATTTGAACCTTTTAAAAAAGCTTTAGATAATTTTGCTAGCAACTATGAATCTATCATCGTTGGGGGGTATTTTAATGTTAATATACTTGACAATAATCATGTGTTAAGAAATGTTTTCTTTCGAACTATTGAGAACTATTCATTGAACATAATTAATAATTCGGTACCAACTCGATTCGGTGAATCTTGTTCCTCTCTATTGGATTTATTTTTGACATCTACTGAAAACCATGAGCTAGTAGAAAAGTTTGGACAGGTTTCTCTCCCGGGGGTGTCTGATCATGATATGATATACCTGTCATATAAAATTCCTATTGAGATACCGAAAGTGAAAATTACCTATCGTGATTACAAGAATTGCAATATATCCTTACTATTCCATTCTGCAACTAGATTACCGTGGCGTTCCATCTACACAATTAATAACATAAACGATAAAATTGCGTTCTTTAATAATCTAGTTCTCAAGCTTTTCGACCAGCATGTTCCCCTACGTTCTTTTACTCCACGTGCTGATTTTGTTCCGTATTTCTGTCCAGATATTGTAAAAATGGCGAATGATAGAGACATGGCTTATGAAATTTGGAAGAGAACAAGAAATTCGAATGACAGAAATTCATTTAAGAGGCTTAGGAACATGGTAAACTTGAAGATTAGACAAGCTAAAAAACATTACTATTCTAAGATACTCGATCCTCGGCTGCCTTCAAAATCTTTCTGGTCTAATATCGCTAAGCTTGGAATCAGTAAAGAAAACAAAATGGATAATATGGATAGCTTTGATGTAAACGAATTAAACAATAAATTTATAATTCCATCTTTTAACTTTACTTCATTACTATCCAATATTGAAAATGTTGATTCGTCTTGTACTTTCTCTTTTAGAAATGTCTCAAATGATGAAGTCTATGATGCTATTTTTAAGGTTAAATCCAATGCTGTAGGACCAGATTTAATTCCTTTGAAATTTATTAAACTGATTATCCCTTCTGTGCTACCTTATATTACTCACATATTTAATTTCATCTTGACTACTGGTCAATACCCTCTAATTTGGAAATGTGCCAAAGTTGTTCCCGTTCCTAAAAAAAATAATCCAACGATTGATGACCTTAGACCCATTAGCGTACTGTCCGGTATTTCGAAATCTTTTGAACGGTTATTGCATGCACAAATGAGTCAGTACGTAAGTGATAATAATCTCTTATACGAATTCCAATCAGGTTTCAGAAAGCAGCACAGCACTACCTCAGCACTCTTAGAATTAACAGATAACATTTACTGTGAAATCGATAAGAAACATGCTGTATTATTGCTTCTTCTTGATTTCACTAAAGCTTTTGATTGTGTTAATCATAACTTATTATGTTTAAAACTTAGCGCAGCTTTTAATTTTGAATCTTCTGCTACTACTCTCATTCAAAGTTACTTAGATAATAGAAGTCAATTTGTGTTTCTAAATGGTATTAAGTCTAATTATCTACCTGTTGAATGTGGGGTACCCCAAGGATCCATATTGGGTCCCTTACTCTTTAGTCTATTTATTAATGACTTACCCCGTTGTTTGTCTGAATCTCATTGCCGGTTGTATGCAGACGATGCTCAACTCTACATCAGTGGTCCTATAGCTGATATTAACCGCTCTATTGCTAAATTGAATGATGATCTTGATGCTGTTGCTTTCTGGTCTCTAAACAATGGTCTTCGATTAAATCCGTCAAAATCCCAGGTTATGTTAATTTATGTTCGTAATATTGATACAACTAATCTCCCTAATATCAAATTAAATAATTCTGTGGTAAAATTTGTAAATAAAGCTAAAAACTTGGGTGTTGTATTCAATAAGACTCTAACCTGGAATGATCACATTAACTTTATTTCTAGAAATGTTTTTTGTAAGTTACGAAAACTCTGGAAGTTCTCTTTCAATATTAACGAGTGGGTAAAAAAGAAATTAGTTATGTCTTTAATCTTTCCACATTTCACTTATTGTGAAGTAGTTTATGCTGGGATGAGTTTGGGCGAGTTTTCCAGACTCAAGGTTATTTTCAATGCTTGCACTCGATTTGTAACTAACCGTCGTAGATTCGATAGCATCAGTGATGTTTCTAAAGTTTTGCTTGACTGTACTTTCGAAAACTATCTAAATTATAAGTACATCTGTTTTATGAAAAAAATCCTATCTAAAAATACGCCGGTATATCTTCTTAAGAAAATAACCCCTGGACGATCATTAAGAAGTGCAAATTTAACTATTCCTAGACACTCTGGTAGATTAAGACATCTATCCTTTTTTGTAAGGACTGTCGGATTGTGGAATTCTTTGCCGAGCGTAGTCAGGTGTGAGTTCTCTATTTCTAAATTCCTTGAGCTTTGTTGGGTATATTTTAAGGAAAAAGTGTAGTCATTAATTAAGAAGAATAAAAATTTTGTAGAATAATGCTTGTTAGGTGTGAGACGTCTGAAAGATAGTTTTGTTTGGAGGAGAGATTTTCTTTCTTTCTTTTTTTAAATTTTCTTTTTAAATTTTCTTTTATTAATTTCTTTTCTTTATAAATTATTTTCATTATTGTTAATTTCTTTAGGTTAAGGTTTAATTTAATTTAATTTAATTTAAGTTAATTTAAGAATTATGAATTTGCTACACATTATACTTTATATACTCCTATAGAGACTTACCGTCTCATGTATATGTACGAAATAAAATGAATAAAAATAAATAAAAAAAATAAAAACGAGAGCACTACGCGGTAGTACAAAAAAATTTTTTCAAAAATTTATATGAGATGAGACTTCTTACTATTATATATTTTTTGGTACTACAAAACAAAATTTGAAGCAAAATTTTTGTTAGAATTTTTGTACAACAACAAATTGCATGAAAAAATGTCAAATTTTTACTGCGTACTCTAACAGTACTAGCTTTAGCTCAAAAAATTGTTAAAAAAGTGTTGCCGGTATGAAGAAACTATCTTCGATATTTTAAAAATATACTTTATCAAAGTATACTATCCCAAATTTTTTGAAAATATCCTCAATATTTGTGAAAATATCCCCAGTAAATGATATTTTCTTTTCTGGTCGTACACATTGAGCTCTCATATAAAATAAATGTCATTTCCTGTTATCTCTCTTTTTAAAGCCAAATTTTTAAGATTTTAAATATTGGTCAATTAAACAATGTGAACTTCATTCCATATATTTGGGAAATAACCTAGTTTTAAGCATGAATTGTAAATCAGAATTAGATATCTAGCATTTATCGGTAATTTTTTGATGCACAGATTAGATATGTGATCTAAACCTTTTTAATTTTTAATTGGGCAAATATTTCATTGACAGATTTTAGTTTGACTTGTTCAAAGGATCCAATTTCTACTTGAACAATTTTGCTCACAGATTCCTCCACCATAAGATTTGTATCATGCTAACTTATGTTGTTTTTTACAGCGTGTTTGTTATAAAATTTTTTTGACTAATGCATTTTGATATTACCCTTGGTGGCGCAGTGGTTTTGTAACAGGATCCATGACCGAGGGTACCCCGGTTCGAACCTGGTTAGTGGCGATTAATAAAAAAAAATCCATCATAAAATTTGTTAATTGAAAATCGAGATTAATCGAATGAAAATCATTAATTGAGATCGAACCCTTAATAAGGTAGCGCCACGTTGTTTCTAGGCAGCGTTAGACGATTACTCAATCTACCAGGACCGGTTACTGTAGGCCAATCACTTGCATAATCGGTAAATCAATGGATTCCAAATAATAGAAGAAGAAGCCTCGGATACACGAATAACTACCTGATAACGACCTTTGGCACACAAAAAAGGACCCGAATTGTACAATGGAATATAAGAACACTTAGAGAAGCTTCAAGACTCTCGCAATTGGAAGCTCAAATGGCTACTTACAACATAGACATCCTAGGTATATGTGAAATGCGATGTAACAACACCGGAGAAATCAACACGGAGAATGGAAACATGGTAATTTACAGTTGAAGGAAAATAGGGGGTGAAAGTGGAGTCGGCAAACATTGGTTTCTTGGAAGGCAGTCTCGGGTAGAATTGTTATAGGGCGATTTCGAAATATGACAAGACATGTAACAATAATTCAATGCTATGAAGCAACAGATGTCGCTGAGGACCATATTAAGGATGACTTCTACGAACAAATAGAAACAACGCTAGCAGTCATAAATAGGGGAGATATTAATGGATGACTGGAATGCGAAAATAGGATCTAACAACAATGGATAAGGACAATGCAGATAATGGGCAAACACGGGTTAGGGAGAGAAAGAAACAACAACGGGGAAAGATTGATAGAGTTGTGTCAGACTTTCGACCTAGCAATCGGAGGGAGTCTATTCCCATTAGGAATGTGCATGTTCAATACTTTCGAGTAATCATTACTACTCGATACTTTCATCATCAATACTCGGTGCTTTCTACTCGATACTTTTTAACCGATACTTCTAGATTCGTTAACTGAAAATTTTATTAAGGAAAAATGAAAAGCAATTTATTTGTATAGTGTATGCATTTTTTCAGTTTTTTTCGTTACTTCAGTTCATTTAATTTTTTGTTTGTATATTTTGGGTTTTTTTTTTGTATGAATAAAATAGTTTTTATAATAAATAATGAATAAAAATATTAAATTATGAAAAAAATAACATTAAATAAAACATAATAATAATTATTTTAGTTTAAAAAATTAATAACTTTGGTGTTATATTATATTTCAGTTTTTTTCTTTATCTCTATTTTCAGCTATTTTCTTTTTCTTTTTCTTTAGTTTGTTAATTAACAAAAAAAAAATCTTAACTTAAAAAACTGATATTTAAAAAAAAAATAAGATAAAAACTGATTTTTCCTAACGAACTCGATATCTATCAATCTCGAGTACCACTAAAGTATTGATCAACGAACTCGGTATCGAGTATTCACTACACTATCAATCTCGACTACCGCTAAAGTATTGATCAACGAACACGGTATCGAGTATCCACTACACTATCAATCTCGATTACCTCTAAAGTATTGATCAACGAACACAATAAAAATATTAATACAATATTAACCATTTGTATTTGTTTTGATATTCAACAGCAGAGTATACATATTTTTATATCTTTATTTTTAGTCTATTCTACATGTGGTGTAGTAGTAGTAGTCACATTAATATGTATACATACACTATACCCATTTTTAGTTTTTCAATTCTGTTTTGTTCCCTATTCTCTTTTTTGAGCAAGAAAAAAAATTTTTATTGTTAATACTCTTATCGATACTTCGAGTTGAAACAATACCAGATATCATACAAAGATATCCACAAATACAAATGGACAACACCAAACGGGATCTCAAGAAATCAAATAGATCACATATGCATTAGCAAGAAATGGAAACAATCAATGTTAGATGTGAGAAATAGAAGGGGAGCAGATATACACAGTGATCATGAATTACTAACTGGGGACTTCAGAGTGAAACTAAGTCAAAAAGGAAGAGGCAGAAGAAATAGAAAGAAGAAAATAAATATAAACAACTTAAAAAATCCGCAAGTAAGATCTGACATGGTTACGGCGTTACGACAAGCGAACAAAATCTTGGAATTTCACAACCACAAATAAAAATCTGGATAACCGATAACACATGGGCCTTGATTAAAAGAAGAGGTGAAATGAAGAAAATGATAAACAACAGGACGGCATCAAGAAGAGAATATGAAGAAATAGCGAAAACAGTGAAAAGAGCAGCAAGAAGAAATAAAAGGAAATTTCTGCAACATTTAGCGGAGAAGCAGAAAGAGCAGCACAGCAACATAACCTCAGAGAATTGCATCGCATAGTCAAGAACTTAACAAACCAGTTATTATTTACCGACTTATTCGCAAAAACAATTGAACCACATCAGAAAAGCATGGATAGAAGAGAATATACCAACATCATGGAAGAAAGGAATGATTTTCAAAATACCTAAGAAAGGAGACTTGGCAAATTGCAGCAACTGGAGAGGAATCACGGCTCTAAATACTATTCATAAGATAATAGCAATTATTATAAAGAAAAGATTAGAAGAAGTACTAGAACTAATACTACGGAAGGAGCAGGCAGGTTTCAGACCAAACCGAAGCTGTGTTGACCAGTCAAATACTTTCCGGATCATAGTTGAACAATCAGTAGAATGGAATGCCCCACTATATCTACTATTCATAGATTTTAAGAAAGCATTCGACACAGTCAAGAGATGCTCTATATGGAGAACACTTACAAAGAAGGGAGTTCATGAAAAACCTACAACATAATCAACATAATCAAAGCGATGTATAAAGATGCAGAGACAACAGTTCCACACAGAGGTAACATCAGTGATCCATTCTACACCAATATCAGAGTCAGACAAGGATGTCCACTATCACCACTTCTCTTCAACACAATACTAGACGACATTCTAAGAAAAGTTAGCACTGGAATAAACGGAATAGAATGGGATCTCTTCGGCAACTTAGAAGACTTAGATTACGCAGATGATGTATGCTCCGTATCAAGAAATCAAAGGGACCTACAGAACAAAGTCAACAGATTACAGGAAGAAGCAAAGAAATCGGGACTGGAATTGAATATCGAGAAAACCAAGGCAATGTGGACAAACAACAGTGATAGTGAGCCAATAGCAGTGAGTGGAAAACAGATAGAATACGTAGAAGAATTCAACTACCTGGGGAGCATCATAACATCAAGAGGAGGTACAACAGAAGATGTCAACAGCCGTATAAATAAGGCAAGAAGAACATTTGGGAGCCTAATGAAGATATGGCGGAGCAACCAAATATCGAGAACAACAAAGCTAACAATATTCAGAGCATGTGTTAAGTCAACATTAATATGGCAGTGAAGCATGGCTCACTTCGGTCAGAATCAAACAGAAGCTACAAGTATTCATCAACAAGTGCTTGAGAATTATATGCAGAATATTCTGGCCGGCAAGAATTACCAACGAGGATTTATGGATGATAACTGGAGAAGAACCGATCAACAGGCAGATAAATAGGAAAAAATGGAAATGGATAGGTCATACACTAAGAAAATCAGAAAGTGATATAGCAAGAAGAACTCTAGAGTGGAATCCACAAGGACAAAGGAGACCCGGCAGACCATACAACACATGGAGACGCACAATCGATCAAGAACTAACAATCAACAATTATACCTGGGACGGTATTAAGGAAGTTAGTACTCAACAGAGAGGAATGGAGGTTCACTATCGAAGCCCAATGCTACCACGCGGCGTAATAGGAGAAAAAAAAATGCATTTTCTAAAGTTAGTCAAACTTTTACCGATAATAGACGCGAGCCTGGAAAGTTTAAAGTGAAATATTTAGCGGAATATTTAAGGAATAATATGGGAAACCGAAAAATCGGGAAAATATTGAGGCAAAAAAATTCAAAAGGCGCCATTTTTTTATTTATTTATTTATTGTTTACATTTATAAAAATAACATCAAGTTTGACAACTAAACCTGGCGTATTGATATTTGTCATAACGTCGATTTAATTAACTCATTAGTGCTGCCATTGTGGTTTTTAGAAAAAAATGGCCACCTACCGATAAAAACACTAAAAATAATATAAACAAAAAAAAAATATTAAAAATTAAGCCGATAAATTTAAAAAAAAAAAAATAAGAAAAAAAAAATTTTAAAAGTTGAACGCACAAAGTAATTTAATTTAATTACTAAACTTATTTTCGATCCAAAAAATAAATAAATTCACGATCCATCAAAACACATTTGATAATCTTTGAATATTTTGTTTTTATTTTAATGCTTTTAAAGTTATAAATAAATCTGTTTTTTCTTTTGTTAAGTTTTCGTTAATTGTTTTGAGTTATTTTTTTTTTTTGAATATAATATAGAATTAAATTTATTGAATTAACTTAAATTAGTAGTGAATTATTGATAATGTTAATTATATAAAATTTTATACAAAACTAATAAATAAATAAAAACAAAAGTTAGACCACAGCTGTTTTGTTAAACTATTGCTATTTAAAATTTCACTGTAGTACTACTTCTTGGCTTTACATGTAGATTTACCTTAATTCTAAGTTTTTTGAAAGTGCTTCTGTCAAATTCGGTCTTTATTAGCTTCCAGATTTTATAATAGGGAATGAAACCTTTCTTGGATCTAATATTTGATATGTTCATTAGAAAGATTACAAATCAGCTCATTGAAGTGGTTTGTCTTGTCGTTAATATTTTCCTGAAAATGCAAATGTTCCAACCCTGTCAAGGTGAGACCCACTGTTAAGTAAATAATCAATATTATGGTAATAATCAATATTATAAATATAATCTCTATGAGTGAAACTTTTAGCAGGCAAATCAATATTAATTTTATATGAACAATATTATATGAAGTCATGATCAGATAATCCAAGTATTTGGCCAATATTTTCATAAGCTCAGTAGAGGTTAAAAATATAGCAACTAGAGAATTACAACAACCGCCGAAACGAGTTGGAATTACGTTATTGATTACACGAAAAAAGCACTTCATAATTTTCTGAAGAAGTACTTTTCTGAAAACTTGGCTGTTATCAATAAACTCACCCTCATTACTATATTATCAAAATTATATGAAGCCGGATGTTAAAATAAGTTGTTCTCAAGCCGGAAGTTAAAATAGGTTGTGCATGACTGTACTACCACTAACTTTGACTTCAGCTTGCATAAACTCAATTTCGTTACATTCACCTGAATTGCACAACACTCTAACAGGAAGACCACATTTGATATACATCGCGACATCCTCACCACGAATCAAATTGCCAACTCCATCCAACTTAGCTCGATCACATTTGTAAAGTTTAAAACTAGAAATCTTGACCTTATCATAATTCATAACTTTAATCAGAGCTTAACCAGGTTTCAGATATCATGATAACTTGTGCTTTTGTAAACTATGTGCATAAATTAGGTTATAAAAATTGTTTTAAAACCCACGTGGATCGTACATTTTTTTTTAAGCGCTATACCTAATTGTTTTTTTATTAATTTGTATTTCTCTCATAATGTAAATGTTATTGGATGATGTGAGTCGTATTGTATTTAAATTTTATTTTAAGAGTATGGGTAGGGTGAAACGAGACTAATTAATTTCAGAATATTTTTATTTATTTCTTTATTCAAATTAATCTCAAAAAGCGCTTAAAAGTTGCAGGTGTAGGGTATATATATATATACAGGTGGATATTAAATTAAAAAAGAAAATAACATTGGCTTTATTGCAAAATAAATATTTAAAAAAAAAATTAATAAAAAGTATATTATTACTTACTATATTTGAATTTTATTTAAGCTACATATACCCAATAGTGATATTTAGTCGGTATGGAGCGGTCCGCTCGTACCGGTTGTTAAAACTTTCAAAACTTTCCGTACTGGTTGTTGCATATTATGTTTTTACTTTAATTATTGTTAAAAAAAATAAATTTCTATTAATAAAAAGAGAACTTCTCTCTCTAAATACATTTTTCTTTTTATATATTTGACTGTCAATAAAAGTTTAATAGTATAAATATTTTGATGGTTATATATTACTTTTAATCTGTGTTAAAGTTGTGATTTAAAGTATGATATTTTTAAATTAATTTTAATTTATAATTAATTATAAAATATTTGTTTTGCTTCAACCTAAAAATGAAAATACAAGGTAATTTGTATGGCTTTTTAAACAGATCTAAAAAAATAACTAATAACGGCGTTGAACTCCAAGCTGCGAATATTTCTTATTCTAATCAAGCGAAATAGCTCAAAAATTTGAAAAAGCTGAAACATATCGAGATGCTGCAGAAAAATCTATTCAATACGCTGAAAAGTTATTACATTTTTAGAATGAGAAACAATTGACTAATGTTATTGATGAATATGTGGGATGTAAATGGTGTTCGAAAGTAGAGTCGTTAAATTTGGAGTGCTAAACATCTACATATTTCGGTAGAGTGGCTCGAACAAAGAAAATTTATAATTATCAATGAGAAAAAAATTGAAAGAACACAATGAATCAATTTCACATAAGAAAGTGGGGAAATAATAAAAATTGATGAAAAAAATTTTGTGTCCAAAACTTTCGATGTGGCTCATGAAAAGTACTTAAATAGCACAGTGAACATTTTTAATACTATCTATTTCATAATTAAAAACAATAAACCATTCAGTGATTTTAAAAAATTAATTGATTACAGAAAAAAAATAATGTAGATTTGGGATTTTCATTAGATTCAGAAAATAAGAAGCACTATATTTGAAAAACTAATAAATACAGGTTGTAAAATTTCTATTATCATTGATAAAGATTCAACTACTTCACATAAAAGCGTTTTAGAAGACTATTTAAAATCAGAAATTCAATATTACGAAGATAGTGGAACAGTTTTTATTGATTTGGTCAAATTTGAAAGAACAACATCAGAAATACTTTTAAATACTTTAATATCAGTTCTGGAAAAACATGGTTTTAATGAAAAATATTTACATGAAAATCTTATTGGATTTCGCTGAGACGGTGCTAGGGTAATGTTAGGAAAATAGCTGGAATTTCTGCAAAATTTAATATAAAAAAATAATGTTGCACCTTTTACAAAGTATTGTAAGACAAATACTTTATACATTCAAGTTGTTTTTCAGAAGATTGTTACTTTGTAAAAGGCAGTCCTAGTTTTATATAGAAAAAGTTTTATGTAGTTTTATATAAATATTGGGAAGGTTTTATGGGAAAATCTTGAGGTATTTGGCTTTCAAAGAAAGAAAATAAAGATTGTATTTTTTTTTCGAAAATTAAATTTTCTCCTTTCAGTTTCAATATCTCTATAACGGTAGCACCTATCATCATCAAATATATGGTAACATATGTTCCAAAAAACGGAATAAATATATTCTTGATCTATATATATATATCTATATTAGGTCAAGATATAACGGTTTATATACAAGAACATCAAAAGAACAAGGATACTTTCAAGTATCCTTTTATTAGATATATATTTTTTGGAAACCAGGAGCACTAGGTATCCTTGATATGTAGTCATTAGGTCTTAAGCGGATACACCCTCTTCCACAGAAGAGCCAATCACTACGTACCGGTTGTTAAATATTTCGAATATCACCACTGCATATACCTACTTGTTCCACATTTTAATTCAAATAGTCAGCCCTCACCCCACCATCATTCATCTATTCATCAATTATATCGTAGCAAAAATTATTATATTTTTATTTTATTTTTTATTTTTTTGCTTTTTTCTATCATGGGTCTCTAATCATTATAATCTATAATAACGAATAATAATTTAAAGAAATTTATATCTGCTCATCACATTTGATATGAACATTTTCAACACAAACAAATTCCTTATAAAAAAAAATAAACCATTCCAATATCAAGTGTCATCTACATATATTTATTTACTTAATACATAACAAAATCTTATCTTGACGATAAAATATAAATACCTAAAATTATTTTTGATAAGAAATCAATAAATCCTAATAAAATCATTAAAAAATAAAAATAAAAAAAAAACATAAAAATTATGAAATATTCATACAATTCTATGAAATTTTTTTTCCAATGATCAATAACATAGTCAGGTAATTTACAAAAAAAAAAAATAATAATAATAATATATAAACACTAAACAGGATGCTTAACCTTTTTTTTTTCTTTGAAAAATACAGCTCTACAGTGGGTTTCACAATTATTTAACAAATATAAGTACATAAAATAAAATCACAAAATCTCGAAAATGTCTGAACAATTTTGTCTACTTTACACCAACTATAACACAAAAATATTTTTTACAATACTGAATGATACTGCAATTTTAACTATTGACTTCCTATTTTAGCTATTGATAGTAACATCGAAACAATACCTAAATTGCAAGCAACCTTATAAAGATTCAAAACTGTACCTTTAAATGGCGTATTATATTTTTTTATTTCATTTGTGAAGAAGAGTTGAGCTACACATAAAGCTCAATTCTATACATATATTTATAGTACATGTATGTGATTTATCGTATCAAAAACAAAAGTACTCAAAAATATTCAATGTAACATAATTGTAATATAACAATTTATAATAAAAATAAACATTTTGTTTATAAAATTGCAACAATTCAAATATAATTCAATAAAAATTCTACCATTCGGCTGATAATCAACTTGTCTAACTATGTATGTTTATCTACACACAATTTAATATTAAAAAATCTGTTGGTTTTGTTATCTGTGACATCGAAAAAGCTTTTGATTCCGTTTTACGCAACGGTCTGATCAGGTGTTCCTCAGGGTTCGATTTTAAACTCTCATTTATACAACCTGTATATATTGTAGATATTCCCACTTCGGTTTCTTGAGACTTGTTTCGAAATAGACTTGTTCGCTGAGGACAATACGTCATTGTATACAGCTGGAAAACGGATTCAATTTTCTACACCAATATTACAACAAATAGAAAATAAAAATAAATATCTTGAAAACCTCCGCGTGCTTCTTTACTAGAAAAAGAAACCCATTCTTCTTACCTGACAGAAACTTACAACTAAATGGCAATTCCGTTGACTAGAGCACTAATGTCAAATACCTAGGTATCATCCTGGATCCCAAATGAACTTTTAAACCCCCAGTCGACGACAAAATAAAAAAAATCAAATATTAATCAACTTTTTATACGGACTAATTAATAGAAAATCGTCTCTCTCTCTCTAAATTGAACAAAATTTGAATTTTCAAATCCATCTTCCAAATAACATATCTGTATGGTGCTCCGATCTGCTCACAATGCACATACTGTCATAAAAAAAATACTGCTAGAACAACTAGAAAAAATAATGAGATACACTAAAATCAAACTAGATCTTGGCTTAGCCTATAAGATATTCGGCTAGTTTCCATCTACAAGGATTAGAGCCTATAATTAACCCGGAAGTCCGATTGTTTCATGAACTGGCGGATTAGATACAAAACTTACCAACAAAAAAATTATAAAACAATACTCTCTTGTCACAAACTCTAAACACTAGAATAATTTTACCATATTATAATGATTTCCATATATTTTAGATAGAAGTTTTTTCTTCAATCATCACATATATTTTGGAGTAATTAGTAGTAACATAAAAATTATATGTGAATATTTCCGCAAATTCATATTCTACTTCTGTTTTTATGGTTAATGAAGATCACTTTATAATCACCTAAATGATTATTCTAAAACATCTTTCTTTTAACCACATAAATATAAATGAAAGTATCGTAGAGGATTATTTAGTAAATCGTGAAAAAGTGCTCAAAAACAATTGCTTTTCCCCTTTGTATGACATTCAATGCATCAACTCAATCAGGAATCTTCCCATTAATTTGGAAAAAGTTCTATGTACGACCCATACATAAAAATTTCCTACCCATCGATTCCTAAAGTTCTCGAATTAATTGTTCTTAATTCTGTTTATATAGTCATTGCACTTCTTTTCTCACCCATATAGTCCACATGGATTCATAAAAAATTAATCCGTGATAACAAATGTTATTTATTAAATGTTGAAGTATGTAATATGGAGGAAGGTTTACAAAACAAATGTAGTATACACGGATTTTAGTAAAGCTTTTGGGATTTTACCACAAAGTGTAATATTGCTTAAATTACGAAAATTAAATTTTCTCGTCAATCTTTCTAAAATAAATCAACTCATTTTTAGCCAATAGAATTTATAGCATTTTGCTTAGGTCATCTATTTCAAAATCAACAATGGCCACCTTAGATTTTACATAATGTAATCAGTTAGGTTTTTGTTTATATTTCATTTCTATTAATGATGTTGCCTATAAGTAATCAAAAATAGGGCATTACAAATTTACGCGTATAAAATGAAAATTTGGCAAGGGTCAATAAGTCCACACAACATTAACTCCACTCGGGAATTTAGTCCATTTCAGTGAGAAATAAGTCAACAAAATTCCAGGTGGACTTATTTCTTACTGTAGTGAGATGGAGAGAATACTTCTTAGCAATAAACAATAACAACACTTAATGGCAGGATGACATCTGGAAGAACCCAAACAATAGTAATAATAATCAAAACAGAATTAACCCAAATCCACCAACAACAAGAGAAATTTTCGAGATAATCAATAAATTGAAAACTAACAAAGCGGAAGTACCGGACGGAATAGTTTCTGAAATCCTACCGACTGTTTACAAAGCGTAAAATCTCTACAACCAATTATATCTAGTAAATGCGAAAATGAAAATATAAGCTAAAAATAGAAGAAGACAGTTATAGTAAAAATTCCTAAGAACGGTGACTCTAGCATGTGTGTAACTGGATGGGAATAACAATACTTAATGCAGTGAACCAAACACTAGCATTGATCATCCATGATAGAATCAAAGAGCATATAGAAAGCAATATTAGAAAATAGCAAGCAAGACTTAGAGAAAAGAAAAACTGTACAGAACATTCTAACACAATTAGCATTATAGTGGAATAATCAAATGAATTCAAATCACTATTATTTCTGGCATTCATTGATTTCTCAAGAGCCTTCGAACCACTGAATAGAGATGCAATTTGGAAAGCCCTGCAAATAAAAGGCATCCCCGGAAAAATATTTAACATAATCTGGGTCATCTATACGAATCCAGAATCACAAGTCCTACATAAAGGAAAGCTACGCTTAACCTTCAGAATCAACAATGCAGTTAGACAAGGATATTCACTCTCAACTATCCTATTCAATATAGTAATTTTTATGAGGAAAACAATGAATGGACATGGTATTAATTGGAATGAAAAATTAAAAGGATTAAATGACTATGCAAAAGAAGTGGGTCTACAAATAAGTATTAGGTAAACAAAAATAATGAGATTTAATACGAGAAATCAGAGAAGACTAGAAATAAATAATACACCCATTGAAGAAGTAGAAAGTTACGAATATTTAGGCAGCATCATATGTACAGAATGATACCATGAATGATATTGATAATAGACTATACAAGGCAGTTATGGTATTTGGTAGACTAAAAATATCTGGAATACCTCTCAGATCTCAAGAAATACAAACGTGAGTATTTGCTAACCACGAGCAAACTTACAAACAAAACACAGGTCTTCATAAACAAGTGCCTCTGAATAATTTGCCAGATATTCTGGCCAAACAGAATATCCAACAGCCAACTCTGGAATATGTGCGGAGAAGATGCTATAGAAATACAAATAAGAAGGAAAAAAATATAAAAGGATCGGGCACATAATCAGGCAACCAGAAAATATGATTGCCAGGGAAGCTCTAGATTGGCAACCAGAAGGAAAAAGAAACATAAGCAGACCTAGAAACAGCTGGAAAAGAACAGTATTGAAAGAAATAGGGAAAATAAATAGATCATGAAGCAAAATAGAGATAGATGGACAGGATGCCCTATGCTCCCTAGAGGAGTTGTAAGGAAGAAAAAAAAGCGTATCATATTCACATCATTTTAAATAAATGAGAAACATGTGCATATATATACTCTGTACTCTGTAATAAATAAATAAATAAAATAAATTTTGTGAGAGAGATTTAGTTTTTGAACTATTCCTGATGAATGCTAGGAGTTGAGTTGTATAGCAGCAACCTGAATCTGTCATTTGATAGAATTGTAAAATACCACGTTAGCTCTTTTTTTTCCTCATGAATAACTTTGCAAAATTTTATAACTCTTTAGCTTTAAAACTATGGACGTGTATAAACAACAAACACACAAACAAATAAACTTGCCCTCTAATAAATATAGTATTTCATATATGAAAAATTAGAAGACATAATATTTACTGCCAATACAATACGCATATAAAACTCAATAGACGATTTAGAAAAATAAACGAAAGACCCTGTTATTATCTTCGATTTTTTTTATATATAAAAAATACAATTGAAATATTTACTTAAGATTCTTGATAAAAAAAAAAAAAAAAAAACCTTTTAAGAAGCTAACAATTTATTAAAATATATATAGTTTTATTTTACTTATCAATAAATTTATATTGCTTTCAAGTTTAATAATTATTATAAAAAATAAAAATAAAATATATTTAGCAATTTGATCAAATCCAGATAATTCCAATATGATGAGAAAAACAAAATAATTAAAAGAAAATTTTTATTTAATTTTTTTTTTTAAGGTGTGATTGTGTCGTAATTTTCTACTTAATTATTTACTTACTGAATTTTCTATATACACTTACTTGCTTACATTGCTCATTTGACCTTATATTTATCTGTCCATTTTACAACTTGGTTGACAACACATTTTATATATAACAACACCCCATATATAAATTTACAACATAATTTCAATAATATATAATTTCCTTTGATATATTTACATTATAATCAGTTTTACAAAAAAAAATTATCAATTTTCATTTAAAAAGAAAGACAAAACGCTTCTAACTCATTTTTATTTTAATTTTTATTGTTTATTTATCTTATTACAAATACCAATATTTCAACAGTAACCATGATTCAGCAATATTCAGTATGGTTAAGAGTTCAATAGCATTACTAAGATTTAATAGCGGGTTGAATAACTGTAAACATTTTTTTTTAAAGGCTTAATTTAATGAGTTGATATGCTAAAAATTTGATTACAAAAAATTTAGTAAAATATGTAGTAAAAATTGCAGTATGGTACTTAATACGAGTTTTGACAGTCCTATTTTACAGAAAGCGGTATTTCATAGCCTAAGCGCCAAAGCGGAATATTGCATTTTCATTTAAATGTGATACTTTGTTTTTGTCATGCTCTTTCTTCTTTAAAATAAGTTTTTGAAAAGCTATTTAAAAAAATATTATTATTATTATTATTATCATTATCGTTATTATTATCATTATTATTATTATCATTATTACTATTATTATAATTATTATTATTATTATTATTGGATGTCAAAAATGCCTTTAATTCGACAAGATGGACTGACATCATAGACGCATTACAAAATAAGTTTACTATACCTACGTACCTTCTGAAAGTTATAATAGATTACTTAAGCGAGCGAAGATTGATATACAACACGGTAGATGGAAAGAGGATAAAGGATCTTACAGCAGGAGTAGCACAAGGATCAATACTAGGACCAGAACTATGGAATGTTCTGTACAACAGCCTATTATGTATGGAAATGCCTGAAAATATACAGCTAGTAGGTTATGCTGATGATATAGCAGCTATTATAACGGCACGGGATATAGCATAATCACAGATTAGGCTGAATCAAGTTATGAGAAGAGTGTATAGTTGGATGAGGGAACATATATTAGAATTAGCAACGGCAAAAACAGAAATCGTTATGTTAACTAAGAAAAGAATACCAACTATAATTCCAATGCAAGTAGGTTCAGAAACAATAATGACCAAAGAATCAGCAAATTACTTAGGAGTTACTATTGATACAAAGCCAACAGTTTGGCAACAAATCCAAAAAGTAGCAGATAAAGCAGCAGAAGCTACAATCAAGCTAAGCAAACTTATGGCAAACATGGGAGGACCCAAACCAGAAAAAAGACGAATCATTATGAAAAGCGCAGAATCAATCCTTCTATACGGAGCTGAAATCTGGGCACATGCGATGGACAAGAGTTATTGTAAAAAACGCATAGCAGCGGTGCAACGAAGAGGGGCTCTCCGAGTCGCGTGCTCCTATCGAACAGTTTCGCGTTCGGCGGTCATGGTAATCGCGGGCGTGATTCCGATTACTAACGCAAGAACGAAGAAATATATATATAAGGGATCAAGCAACGAGCCGAGATGTCATTGTAGCAGAGGAAAGAAGGTACACGATGACAAGATGGTAAGAACATTGGAGTAATGATCAGCACGGGCGATGGACGGCTAGATTAAGCCCACAAGTAGAAGTCTGGTTTAACCGACACCATGGAGAAGTAAATTTTTACATCACTCAGTTCCTATCAGGCCACGGATATTTTCGATCCTACCTCTACAGGATGGGAAAAGTAAACAATCCAGGATGCAGTCACTGCAGCGCAACACATGACACAGCGCATCACACTTTTTTCGAATGTGATTTAGCAGAAACAGAAAGAGAATCTTTAATAGTAGCAGTAGGAGAATTAACATCAGAAAATATAATTTCTGTAATGCTTGAAAACCAAAAAAAATGGAATGCAATACCTAAATACATAGAATTAATACTACGCAGGAACAAACAGCTCAGATATTTAGAGGACCTAGAAGAAGAATCATAAAAGAAAATTAAAAAGAGGAACAAGCACGGCCCAACTTGAAGTAATGCGAAAGCGGTTCCGGGTTGGTTTCACCGTGGGAAAAGGAGGTGGTGTATTTGGTGAGTAGACCGAACAAGATCATGGGAGTCTCACATACCCTTGAAGTGCGGACCCTTCAAGATACCTATAAAAGGTTTTCACCACCGACCTACGAAAACCACAAAAAAAAAAAAAAAATTATTATTATTATTATTGTTATTATTATTATTATGTTATTATTATTATTATTATTATTATTATTATTATTATTATTATTATTATTATTATTAGTCCCCGGCGGGTTGGGGTACGAAATATCCGCAGTAAGGCATGCTTGTGGTAAAAGTCCACTAAAATCCTAGAAAAATCCAGAAGCGACTAAAAAATTCACAAAACATGTCTACTAAAAGAGTAGTACTAAAAACTGCTGAAGAATTTCATACAGATGATGAAGAACTAGCTCGAGAAACCGACTGGATCTTTAAAACAAAAAGAATCTGTAAAAAAAGAAAAGCAGAAAAATCACCTACTTTAAGCCCAGAAAATGTTGCGGACAAAGTAGAGAAAAATGTGCAAATAAATGAAGTTGCGAAAAGTAAAAGAAAAGATAAACCTCCTCCAGTTATACTTAGTAATGTAGTGGAATACCCTCAAATAAACAAAAAATTAAACGAAAGCAATATTAAATATAAAGTTAATATGCTTAACAATAAACAACTAAAAATTAATGTTGAAGAAGAAAAAGAATATAGAGAGTTGACTAAGGCAATGAATGAAGCCAATATTGAATGGCACACTTATGAAAATAAGAGCACCAGGCCTATTAAAGTAATGGTTAGGTATTTACATCCGTCATGCCAACCTGAAGATATAAAAAATGAATTGAAAGATAGAGGCTTCAAAATTCTAGAAGTCACAAATAAAATAATAAAGAAAAAGGAAAATAACAAAGAATCTACGGTACGTCTTCCTCTCTTTATGCTAACATTCGAAAACTCCGAAGATATAAACAAAATATTCAAAATTGAATTTATCCAGCACATGAGGGTTAAAATGGAGGCTATTCGTAAAACGACTACCATTCCTCAATGTAAGAGATGCCAAAGATTTGGCCATACACAAAAGTTTTGCCAGCGTCTAGCTCAGTGTGTTAAATGTGCTGGTCCCCACTTAACAATTTCTTGTAAAGAAAAAAAAATATTAAGCCTAAATGTGGTAATTGCCTTGAGGCACTTGTGGTTGCCAGGTGGCTAGAGAGTTGCAAAAAAGGAAGAAGCTACAAAAAAATGCCCCAAAACAAATGCAACATAGACAAGAAAAACAAAAGACAAAACCTAGGCAACCTAGTACACAGAAACAGAATTGCATTGAAACTTCAGAGATACCTAAAACTTTTACGTCGAAAAAAGTCGTAGAAGGCTTATCATATTCACAGGTAACACAAAATAACCTAAGTCAAAAAAGAAACCCGAAAGAACAAAATAAAGTTTCTACACACAAGTTGACTCAAAATACCATTATGCAGATGATGCAAAATATGATAAAAGCAATGAATGAAATCTCAACAAGACTATGCACATTAGAAAACAAACATAATGAAATATATATGTATACACCAAAAAATAAATCCGCAAGGCATGGTTAAGAACGCACTTCGTATAGTCACGTGGAATGCCAATGGTATTCTGAACAAGAAAAATAATTTGGAAATTCTATTGAGAACACAAAATATTGATGTATGTCTCTTGACAGAAACACATATGACAGATAAGTCATCGCTTAAAATAAATGACTATACATGCTACAGCGCAAACCATCCGAGTAATACACCCAGAGGTGGTAGCTCAATTTTAATAAAGAAAGATATTAAGCAACACGAGGAATTTAGTCTAGAAATAGATGAATTCCAACTAATCGTGCTACGAATTATGTCTGTTAAACAAAGCCTTTGTGTCGGTGCATTATACTGTCCACCCAAATACAACATAAAGAATAACATGTTTGAAGAAATTCTTAAACTACTTGGCGAAAGATTTATCCTGGGAGGTGACTACAACGCCAAGCACATAGATTGGGGGTCTAGAGTGACCTCTACGAGAGGAAGAGAGCTAAGAAAAGCTATAAAAGAAAAAGGCTGCATTTACCAATCTACCGGTAAGCCTACCTATTGGCCAACTGATAGAAATAAAACTCCTGATCTGCTTGATTTTTATATAACAAAAAAAAAATTTCACCCAATTATATTAAGCTAGAAGATAACCATGATTTGGACTCAGATCACTCTGCAGTCATACTAAGTCTATAAGAAAAGGTTATTAAGAAACAGTCGAAGCCTCTGCTAACGAACAAGGCAACTGACTGGGCTAGCTTTAAACAAGAAATAGAAAACAAAATAAACATAAAAGCAAAACTAAGATCCAAATGTGATATAGATTCTGAAGTAGAAAATTTTATTAAAATTATTCAAAATGCTGGATGGAATAATACAAAAAATTGTGAATATAAATCGGTAGGATTCAACTACCTTAGAGAAATATTAAATATGATAAAAATAAAAAAAAGAGCTAGACGCAGATGGCAACAATCGCGTGATCCGGCAGACAAAACTGTGCTAAATAGGTTAACTCAGAATCTTAAAAGAAAAATTAAAGATCTTAAAAATAAAAATTTTGAAAAATATATAAAAAATTTATCAGCTAAAAGAGAAAATAACTACTCGTTGTGGAAAGCAACAAAGAGTACAAAAACCTCGATCTCTCAAATCCCGCCAATCAGAATGAAAAGCGGTGAATGGGCGAGAGATAATAAAAATAAAGCCGAAACATTCGCAGATCATCTTGAAGAAATTTTTTGTCCAGACGAGACAGATTCGGATGATCTCACTGAAGAATATAATAATTGGCAAGAAAATGTTATATCACCATTTTCAGAGAGTGAAATAATTGAACAAATTAAAAAACTCAGAGATAAAAAAGCTCAAGGTTTTGATCTAATTACATCGGAAGTCCTGAAAGAACTTCCGAAAAAAGCTATAACAATGCTAACACGCATTATAAACGCTGCTATAAGAATAAGGTATGTGCCGAATATGTGGAAAATAGCAGACATAGTTAGGATACCAAAGCCAGGTAAGCCCATAAATGAGGTCAAATCCTACAGACCAATATCATTACTACCAATAGTATCAAAATTATTTGAAAAACTATTATTGATTCGAATGAGACCGATCATAGAAAATAGTAATCTGATTCCAAATTATCAATTTGGCTTTAGATCTAAGCACTCGACAATCGATCAAATTCATAGAATAACAGACATAATAGAAAAAGCTTTAGAGGAAAAGAAAGTATGCTCTACCATATTTCTAGATGTAGCCCAAGCTTTTGATAAAGTATGGCATCGAGGCTTAATAAATAAAATAAACAATATGTTACCTAAACAATACGTAGATATACTCTCATCATATGTAGAAAACAGACTATTCAGAATAAAACAAGACGAAGAGTATTCTACTATTAGAGATATTAAAACGGGTGTGCCTCAAGGTAGTATTCTGGGTCCCATACTGTATTTGCTCTACACCAATGATTTACCAGAAATGGAAAATATAACTGTAGCTACATTCGCTGACGATACTGCGTTAATGGCAGTAGGATCAAATATTGACGAGGCTACAATTAAATGGCAAAGAGCAAGCGATAAGCTATACCTCTGGACAAAGAAATGGAAAATTAAACTCAATGAGTTCAAATCAGTACATGTAAATTTTACAAATAAAAAATTAGAAAATCAACCACCATTGGTAAATCTGAATGGGGTCAATATACCCCAAGAAAACAATGCTAAATACCTAGGAATGACATTAGATGTCAAACTTAGATGGAAAGAGCACGTTAAAAAGAAAAAATTTGAGCTTGAAAATAAGTATAGAGAAATGTACTGGCTCTTAGGTCGTAATTCTAAATTACCTATACATAACAAGATTTTGTTATATAATCAGATACTCAAACCGATATGGTTGTACGGCATACAAATATGGGGATGTGCCAAACAAACACATGTACTTCGTATACAAAAATTCCAAAATAAAGTCTTGCGCAACATGGTAAATGCCCCCTGGTATGTTCGCAACAGTGATTTGCACAGAGATCTAAAAATTCCTTGCATAGAAAATGAAATAAAAAGATATGCAACAAATCATATAGCTCGTCTGGAGGGACATGTTAACGTTGAGGCCACTCAATTGCTAGATAATCAAAATGATGTCAGAAGGCTTAAAAGAACTAATCCACTAGATTTAATACGATAGAATTTCGTAAACTTTTTCTTTAAGAAAATCAAAATAGCAATAAATTAATGGTTAGTCCGTTGGACTAGTATTAACGGGAGGGGTGTGGTTTAGTCAGTAAAAATCTGGCACACAATGGAAGCTACGGGGCTCATTGTGTCTATGAAGATTCCCACCAATCCACGCAAAAAAAAAAAAAAAAAAAAAAAAAAAATTGTTATTATTATTATTATCATTATTATTATTATTATTATTATTATTATTATTATTATTATTATTATTATTATTATTATTATTATTATTATTATTATTATTATTATTATTATTATTATTATTATTATTATTATTATTATTATTATTATTATTATTATTATTATTATTATTATTATTATTATTATTATTATTATTATTATTATTATTATTATTATTATTATTATTATTATTATTATTATTATTATTATTATTATTATTATTATTATTATTATTATTATTATTATTATTATTATTATTATTATTATTATTATTATTATTATTATTATTATTATTATTATTATTATTATTATTATTATTATTATTATTATTATTATTATTATTATTATTATTATTATTATTATTATTATTATTATTATTATTATTATTATTATTATTATTATTATTATTATTATTATTATTATTATTATTATTATTATTATTATTATTATTATTATTATTATTATTATTATTATTATTATTATTATTATTATTATTATTATTATTATTATTATTATTATTATTATTATTATTATTATTATTATTATTATTATTATTATTATTATTATTATTATTATTATTATTATTATTATTATTATTATTATTATTATTATTATTATTATTATTATTATTATTATTATTATTATTATTATTATTATTATTATTATTATTATTATTATTATTATTATTATTATTATTATTATTATTATTATTATTATTATTATTATTATTATTATTATTATTATTATTATTATTATTATTATTATTATTATTATTATTATTATTATTATTATTATTATTATTATTATTATTATTATTATTATTATTATTATTATTATTATTATTATTATTATTATTATTATTATTATTATTATTATTATTATTATTATTATTATTATTATTATTATTATTATTATTATTATTATTATTATTATTATTATTATTATTATTATTATTATTATTATTATTATTATTATTATTATTATTATTATTATTATTATTATTATTATTATTATTATTATTATTATTATTATTATTATTATTATTATTATTATTATTATTATTATTATTATTATTATTATTATTATTATTATTATTATTATTATTATTATTATTATTATTATTATTATTATTATTATTATTATTATTATTATTATTATTATTATTATTATTATTATTATTATTATTATTATTATTATTATTATTATTATTATTATTATTATTATTATTATTATTATTATTATTATTATTATTATTATTATTATTATTATTATTATTATTATTATTATTATTATTATTATTATTATTATTATTATTATTATTATTATTATTATTATTATTATTATTATTATTATTATTATTATTATTATTATTATTATTATTATTATTATTATTATTATTATTATTATTATTATTATTATTATTATTATTATTATTATTATTATTATTATTATTATTATTATTATTATTATTATTATTATTATTATTATTATTATTATTATTATTATTATTATTATTATTATTATTATTATTATTATTATTATTATTATTATTATTATTATTATTATTATTATTATTATTATTATTATTATTATTATTATTATTATTATTATTATTATTATTATTATTATTATTATTATTATTATTATTATTATTATTATTATTATTATTATTATTATTATTATTATTATTATTATTATTATTATTATTATTATTATTATTATTATTATTATTATTATTATTATTATTATTATTATTATTATTATTATTATTATTATTATTATTATTATTATTATTATTATTATTATTATTATTATTATTATTATTATTATTATTATTATTATTATTATTATTATTATTATTATTATTATTATTATTATTATTATTATTATTATTATTATTATTATTATTATTATTATTATTATTATTATTATTATTATTATTATTATTATTATTATTATTATTATTATTATTATTATTATTATTATTATTATTATTATTATTATTATTATTATTATTATTATTATTATTATTATTATTATTATTATTATTATTATTATTATTATTATTATTATTATTATTATTATTATTATTATTATTATTATTATTATTATTATTATTATTATTATTATTATTATTATTATTATTATTATTATTATTATTATTATTATTATTATTATTATTATTATTATTATTATTATTATTATTATTATTATTATTATTATTATTATTATTATTATTATTATTATTATTATTATTATTATTATTATTATTATTATTATTATTATTATTATTATTATTATTATTATTATTATTATTATTATTATTATTATTATTATTATTATTATTATTATTATTATTATTATTATTATTATTATTATTATTATTATTATTATTATTATTATTATTATTATTATTCCTCTGCACGATTGCCTACCTCGTCGCGGTGCAGAGGCCGAGTAAGGGCAAAGAGTCTTGGGACCCTGTTCAAAGATGAGACCTGAAACCAAATGGCAATCAACAGGGCCGGATTAAGGTGTCACACGTACCGTGCCGATAATCAGCTAGGCTGGGGGCCCTGTATAAAAACTAGCCCAGTCGCAAACGGTGTCCTCAGATATCTGGCAGCCTCTGAGTGTAAAAGCCTTACCCCCGTATGGGAGCTCTGCGAGGGCGGACCGATTTTCTCGCCTTACTCGTGGGAACAAAATATGAATGAAAGAAAAAAAAAACATACTGAGACGATGAAGAAGATGGAGAAGGATGAAGGGACTTCAAGAAGGAGATTTGAGGAGAGCCCATCAAATAGTCCTTTTAGACGGTGCCCGGTATGGGGGGTGCCCGGTATATTCCCGGAGAAATATTCCAGAAGAGTGATGGTGTTCTGGCCAAAATGAGACCTGCAACTCTTAGACAAACGAACGTCAGCTCGGAAATAAAAGATGGCATGGCGGTGCTCCAGGATGCCTTGGACACGTTAAAAAGCTTGTGGAGCCGGAAAACATGCACAAAAAGAATGGACAGCGGAACTCAAACGGAGATCCCAAGAAGAATGAGAGACTGTGCTGTCCAGACAGGCGATAAGAGAGCATTTGATACCACGAAAGCCCAAAAAACGATGACTGTGATACTGCCAGAAATAGTCACAAGTGGAACGCTGAAAAGAGGAGCTACTAGTCCGGCGGAAAAAGGGGCCATACCTAAAAAGAAGAAAGAGAAGGAAATGACTCCTCCACCTTCCGCCAACGTACAGCAGTGGACAGAAGTAAAGAGGAAAAAGAGGAGGGCCAGGCGAAGACCAAAAAATCATACAGCCGAAGAGCCTAAGACAAAAGTACCTGAAGCTTCCCAAGATAAAGTAGCGGTAAATGCCAAAAAACGTCGGCCCGCCGTTACCATCAAGCCAGCGGAGGGTAAATCATATGCTGATGTCCTAAGAAGCATCAAGGCGAAAGTTAAGCCGGAGGAAACAGGTGCGGAAATAAAGGCAATCCGGCAAACACGGGATGGCAAGGTTCTTCTTGAAATCACTGGCCAGAAAAGCTTGGGAAGTTTCACAAAGGCCCTAGAAGATGCAGTGGGCACTCTAGGTAGCGTGAAGAGCATCGTACAGATGAGGTCCGTAGCAGTGAACGATTTGGACTGCCTTACTGAGCGGACTGAAGTGGAGCAGGCGTTGAGGAGGGATCTCGGAGATGTCGCTGTAATGAGGGTTGGTCTCACAGCGCCAAATTCGAGGTCACAACTAACAGCCATCGCTGAACTTCCTGAGCAAGCTGCCGAAAAGCTACTGAAGCAGGGAAAGCTCAAAGTAGGATGGGTTTCCTGCAGGGTTACGTCACGGACCGATGTCAAACGCTGCTACAGGTGTCTAAATTACGGTCACGTGGCTGGTTCTTGCAGGGGACCCGACCGAAGCAAAGCCTGCTACCGCTGCGGAAAGGAGGGGCATGTTGCTAAGGCCTGTAAAGAAAAGGCACACTGCATACTCTGTGCCGAAGCGGGTGCGCAACACGAAAGTCTAGGCCACACTCTAGGCACAGGGTTATGCAAGGTGTTCAGAGACGCTCTGAGAAAGGCCCAAGAGACTGGAAAATGATCAGCGTCGTCCAGGCAAACTTAAATCGTAGCCGAGTGGCAGATGACCTCCTGCATCAGCTTGCTCGGGAGAAGAGTTCCGACATACTGCTCATTAGTGAGCAGTATATGGACAGAACCACTTCTTGGTTCTCGGACGAGCTTGGTACGGCGGCCATTTGGATACCTGATGCAGCGAAAATCCCGGTACGAGAGCATGGGCGCGGGCGTGGGTTCGTCTGGGTTAAATACGCGGATATCACATTTATAAGTGTCTATCTGACACCCAACGAAGTCATAGCGGATTTCCGAGCGAAATTGGCGGACCTTGAGGATACTGTTTTGAACACGACGGGTCGCGTAGTGATTGGTGGCGATTTCAACGCTAAGACAACCGTGTGGGGAATGCCCTACCCTGACTCAAGGGGAAGCGAGGTGTTAGGGTTGGCATCCAGAACGGGTTTACTTGTTCTGAATGTCGGCTCGACATCTACTTTTCGTCGACCGGGGTATTCAGAAACCATTCCCGACGTATCCTTTGCCTGTGAGCCCTTGGCCGCTTTGGTCGAAGGCTGGCATGTGGTTGAAGACTACACGGGCAGTGACCATCAGTACATTGTATTCGTGGTCCGTGAGAGGCGGCAACTCCAAAGAACAATAAATAGCAGACCACAACGCTGGAACATGGGGAGAATTGACGAAGCGGTATTTGCAGCGGTCATCCGGGGAGGTGTCCAAATGCAGGTCGAGGGGCAGCCTGCAAACCCTCACCAGGCAGGGCCGTTGGTTGATGCCACTCTGCGTCAAATCACCCTAGCCTGCGACCGCTCAATGCCTCGGAGGCGAATTCCTCATGGAAAACAGCCAATGTACTGGTGGACAGCCGAGATAGCTGACCTCCGGAGAGATTGTCTCCGACTGCGGAGAAAGGCTCCAAATGCAGGTCGAGGGGCAGCCTGCAAACCCTCACCAGGCAGGGCCGTTGGTTGATGCCACTCTGCGTCAAATCACCCTAGCCTGCGACCGCTCAATGCCTCAGAGGCGAATTCCTCATGGAAAACAGCCAATGTACTGGTGGACAGCCGAGATAGCTGACCTCCGGAGAGATTGTCTCCGACTGCGGAGAAAGGCTCAGAGAGCTAGAGCGGAGGAGGAGGTTAGGCTCAGGTCCTCGGATCACAAGGAGAAAAAGCGCCAGTTGCGACGTGCAATCAATCAAAGCAAGGCGAGGTGCTGGGAAGCACTGAGAGAGGATATAAACTCAGATCCATGGGGTTTAGGTTACAAAATTGTAACCCAGAAAATTGGGGCACTGAAAACCCCTCCGCCCATGGACATGCGCACCACAACGCATCTAGTTAATGCCCTCTTTCCAGTGCATCTCCAGCGAGCTGCTAGAGTATACAACCGGGATGGCGCTTCTCCGTTTACAATGGAGGAGCTGGAAGTGGCCATCCAATCCCTCAAGGTCAAGAAGGCCCCAGGTCCAGACGGTATCCAAGGAGAGATATTAAAGCTGGTTTTTCGGTATAATCCGAATATTCTGTTGAGTATGTACAACGCCTGTCTTTCAGCGGGAATTTTCCCCAAGTGTTGGAAGACAACTAGGCTGGTACTTATCAGCAAGGAGAAAGGAGACCCGGAGCTACCTTCCTCATACCGTCCGCTGTGGATGCTGGACACTGCTGGAAAGGTTCTAGAGAAGTTACTCAAGCCAAGGCTGTTGTCTGCCATCGAGGCAGCCGGAGGTTTGTCACCGCATCAGTAGGGTTTCAGAGCTGGTCGTTCCACAGCAGATGCCATTGTGGAAGTTACATCTGCGATGAGCAGAGCCGAGGACCACAACCATTTCTCACGTCGTATAGTCCTCCTTGTGGCTTTAGATGTGAAAAATGCGTTTAATTCGGCCAGATTGAGCGACATGCTCCAAGCTCTAGAGCAGGAATTTCGTGTTCCGGAATATATGCTAGGAATGATCAGCGACTACCTTGACGACCGTACAGTACTCTTCGATACGACTGAAGGACAAGGGAGTATCACTGTCTCTGGAGGTGCAGCACAAGGTTCAATCCTCGGTCCCGACCTTTGGAATGCCGCATACGACAGTTTGTTGCGATTAAACATGCCGGATGAGTCAATGCTGGTCGGATATGCGGACGACGTTGCCGTGCTGATAGCAGCGCGAAACGTGGAGCTCGCCCAATTGAAGCTCAATCAGACAATGCGGTCCATCCTTTCTTGGATGGACAGCCGCGGACTGTCGTTGGCATTGAGCAAGACGGAGGTCGTAGTGCTGACAAAAAGGAGGATGAACCTTGACCTCCAGATGCGCATCGGCGAAGAAGAGGTGCAGACAAGACGGGCGGTAAAATATCTCGGCATCATGATTGACAGCAGGCTAAATTACTTTGAGCAGATCAAGAAGACTGCTGACAGGGCCGGAAATGGTGTCATGGCGCTGGCTCGATTGATGGCCAGCATAGGTGGACCAAGATCGAGTCGGAGGCGGATACTGATGTCTGCGGTCCAATCAGTCTTGCTGTATGGTGCCGAGATATGGGGTCATGCTCTCGCAAAGGAGTGCTATCGGATAAGGCTGGGTCGGGTCCAAAGGCTGGCGGCGTTGCGAGTGGCGTCTGCTTACAGAACTGTCTCGGAGCCAGCTGTCCTGGTTATCGCTGGCGTCATTCCAATTGCCCTACTCGCAAGGGAACGTCAGGCGATATACCGGAGAAAGGCCGAAGGAAATATAGAGTCAGTGCAGAAGGAAGAGCGGAATCGCACGCTTCGGCAATGGCAGGAGAACTAGGAACTGGAGGAACGAGGGATATGGACGAGGCGGCTCATCGGGGACGTTACCCCATGGGTAGAACGACGACATGGAGAGGTAGATTACTACTTCACTCAGCTGCTGAGTGGACATGGATACTTTCGGGCCTATCTGCACAAGATGGGGAAGGCACGTTCAGCGGAGTGCATATATTGCCACATGCACGATGATGCTGAGCACACTTTTTTCATCTGTGAAAGGTGGGCCCGAGAGCGTGTGCAGCTAAGGGAAGTTGTACCGCGGTTCTCTCCCGACACAGTGGTGGGCCACATTTTACAGGGTAGGGGTGCGTGGGACAGTTTGTCACTCTTTGCGCAGAAAATACTGCGGAAAAAGAAGGTGGACCTCGACACCACAGAGGTCCAACCTACAGACTTTGGCTAGGCAGCAGCCTTCAAGGCGATGGCATTGGACCTAGCCCGAAGTAATGTGACAAACGGTTCCAGGCTAGTGTCCGTGGAGAGCGGGAGGTTTTTTAGTCGGTATGCCCAATATGGGAGACTCCGACATTTGTTGGACGCACGTGCGCCCTTCATCCATAAAGGATTTTCCCTTCTAAAAAAAAAAAAAAAAAAAAAAAAAAAAAAAAAATAAAAAAAAAAAAATTATTATTATTATTATTATTATTATTATTATTAATATTATTATTATTATTATTATTATTATTATTATTACTATTATTATTATTACTATTATTATTATTATTATTATTATTATTATTATTACTATTATTATTATTATTACTATTATTATTATTATTATTATTATTATTATTATTATTATTATTATTATTATTATTATTATTATTATTATTATTATTATTAGTATTATTATTATTATTATTATTATTATTATTATTATTATTATTATTATTATTATTATTATTGCCACACTCGGAAAAGCAGAAGAGTACAAGGCCCCGATCAGAAGCAATACTGATAAAACCACCCACAGGGAAGACTTACGCTGAAATCCTAAAGGAAATAAAAGGAAGGGTAAACCCTGAAAAAACAGAGATCGAAATCAGAGGAATCCGCAGAACTCAAAATGGGGATGTGCTGCTGGAAATGGGGAAAGGTCCGAAAGAAAAAGGTAAATTTACCAAGGAGTTACAGGAAGTTCTAGGGACTTCGGCTAGTGTAAGGAATCTCACATCAAAGACTGCAATAGAGATTAAAGACTTGGATTGTGTAACAACCGTTGAGGAAGTTCAAAAGGCTATAAATAAGGAGTTAACGGAAGCTGTCGAATGCAAAATACATTTGACAGCACCAAATGGCAGGGAACAGCTAACTGCGGTTGTAGTTATGGAAGAAAGCGATACCAAAAAATACCCCTGCCCTAAATAACCCTCAGCTCCTTAATATCATTCACAACAATATTATGAGTCTAGCACCTAAAATTGATATATTAAGATCCTGTATTTCCAATACCAATGTTCAAATTCTTATGGTTACTGAAACTTGGTTAAATCACAACATAACCTCTGAAATGGTTAGAATTCCAGGTTTTAAGCTTTTTAGATGTGATCGGAATAAACTGGATAGTTCTGGTAATAGAACTCGGGGAGGTGGTGTAGCAATCTATGTTAAATGTGGTCTATCTGTTAAAGTTTTAACTCACTCTGTGGAAAATGATGATATTGAATTCATTTTCGCTGAATTAAAATGTAAAAACAATGCTATTCTGTTAGGAACCGTATATTTTCCTCATCCCTCAGCATATAAATTTGAACCTTTTAAAAAAGCTTTAGATAATTTTGCTAGCAACTATGAATCTCTCATCATTGGGGGGGATTTTAATGTTAATATACTTGACAATAATCATGTGTTAAGAAATGTTTTCTTTCGAACTATTGAGAACTATTAATTGAACATAATTAATAATTCGGTACCAACTCGATTCGGTGAATCTTGTTCCTCTCTATTGGATTTATTTTTGACATCTACTGAAAACCATGAGCTAGTAGAAAAGTTTGGACAGGTTTCTCTTCCGGGTGTGTCTGATCATGATATGATATACCTGTCATATAAAATTCCTATTGAGATACCGAAAGTGAAAATTACCTATCGTGATTACAAGAATTGCAATATATCCTTACTATTCCATTCTGCAACTAGATTACCGTGGCGTTCCATCTATACAATTAATAACATAAACGATAAAATTGCGTTCTTTAATAATCTAGTTCTGAAGCTTTTCGACCAGCATGTTCCCCTACGTTCTTTTACTCCACGTGCTGATTTTGTTCCGTATTTCTGTCCAGATATTGTAAAAATGGCGAATGATAGAGACATGGCTCATGAAATGTGGAAGAGAACAAGAAATTCGAATGACAGAAATTCATTTAAGAGGCTTAGGAACGTGGTAAACTTGAAGATTAGACAAGCTAAAAAACATTACTATTCTAAGATACTCGATCTTCGGCTGCCTTCAAAATCTTTCTGGTCTAATACCGCTAAGCTTGGAATCAGAATAATAAACGAATTAAACAATAAATTTATAACTCCATCTTTTAACTTTACTTCATTACTATCCAATATTGAAAACGTTGATTCGTCTAGTACTTTCTCTTTTAGAAATGTCTCAAATGATGAAGTCTATGATGCTATTTTTAAGATTATATCCAATGCTATAGGACCAGATTTAATTCCTTTGAAATTTATTAAACTGATTATCCCTTCTGTGCTACCTTATATTACACACATATTTAATTTCATCTTGACTACTGGTCAATAATGCATGCACAAATGAGTCAGTACGTAAGTGATAATAATCTCTTATACGAATTCCAATCAGGTTTCAGAAAGCAGCACAGCACTACCTCAGCACTCCTAGAATTAACAGATAACATTTACTGTGAAATCGATAAGAAACATGCTGTATTATTGCTTCTTCTTGATTTCACTAAAGCTTTTGATTGTGTTAATCATAACTGATTATGTTTAAAACTTAGCGCAGCTTTTAATTTTGAATCTTCTGCTACTACTCTCATTCAAAGTTACTTAGATAATAGAAGTCAATTTGTGTTTCTAAATGGTATTAAGTCTAATAATCTACCTGTTGAATGTGGGGTACCCCAAGGATCCATATTGGGTCCTTTACTCTTTAGTCTATTTATTAATGACTTACCCCGTTGTTTGTCTGAATCTCATTGCCGGTTGTATGCAGACGATGCTCAACTCTACATCAGTCCTATAGATGATATTAACCGCTCTATTGCTAAATTGAATGATGATCTTGATGCTGTTGCTTTCTGGTCTCTAAACAATGGTCTTCGATTAAATCCGTCCAAATCCCAGGTTATTTTAATTTATGTTCGTAATATTGATACAACTAATCTCCCTAATATCAAATTAAATAATTCTGTGGTAAAATTTGTAAGTAAAGCTAAAAACTTGGGTGTTGTATTCAATAAAACTCTAACCTGGAATGATCACATTAACTTTATTTCTAGAAATGTTTTTTGTAAGTTACGAAAACTCTGGAAGTTCTCTTACAATATTAACGAGTGGGTAAAAAAGAAATTAGTTATATCTTTAATCTTTCCACATATCACTTATTGTGAAGTAGTTTATGCTGGGATGAGTATGGGCGAGTTTTCCAGGCTCAAGGTTATTTTCAATGCTTGCACTCGATTTGTAACTAACCGTCGTAGATTCGATAGCATCAGAGATGTTTCTAAAGTTTTGCTTGACTGTACTTTCGAAAACTATCTAAATTATAAGTACATCTGTTTTATGAAAAAAATCCTATCTAAAAATACGCCGGTATATCTTCTTAAGAAAATAACCCCTGGACGATCACTAAGAAGTGCAAATTTAACTATTCCTAGACACTCTGGTAGATTAAGACATCTATCCTTTTTTGTAAGGACTGTCGGGTTGTGGAATTCTTTGCCGAACGTAGTCAGGTGTGAGTTCTCTATTTCTAAATTCCTTGAGCTTTGTTGGGTATATTTTAAGGAAAAAGGGTAGTCATTAATTAAGAAGAATAAAAATTTTGTAGAATAATGCTTGTTAGGTGTGAGACGTCTGAAAGATAGTTTTGTTTGGAGTTTTTTTTTTTTTTTTTTTGTTTTTGTTTTTGGACTTTGGTTATTTTATTACTTTATCTCCGTATTTTATAGTTTTAACTTTAATTTGTTCTTGTTTTTTCTCTTTTTTTTTTTTTTAATTTTTTTTTTATTTTATTTTTTTTTTTTTTTCTTTTTTTTAAATTTTCTTTTATTAATTTATTTTCTTTATAAATAATTTTCATTATTGTTAATTTCTTTAGGTTAAGGTTTAATTTAATTTAATTTAATTTAAGTTAATTTAAGAATTATGAATTTGCTACACATTATACTTTATTATACTCCTATAGAGACTTACCGTCTCATGTATATGTACGAAATAAAATGAATTAATATTTCGAATATCGACGTAGTAATTATCAGCGAGCAGTACAAAAATAAAGATTATCAGAATTGGTTCTCGGATGTCACAAGTACAGCACCCATCTGGGTAGTAAATCAAGGGAAAATACAAATTAACAGCCATGGAGCCGGAAATGGGTTTGTATGGATCACAAACGGCAAAGAAACAATAATAAGCTGTTACCTAGGAGCAGCATCGTCATACAGGCCACTATGTATGTTAGATACGGCCGGAAAACTCTTCGAAAGGTTAATAAAAACAAGACTGCAAGCAGCAATTCATACAGCTGGTGGATTAGCGAACACACAGTTCGGGTTCAGAAAGGGAAGGTCGACCGTTGACGCTATCAAGGTGGTAACAGAAACTGCGGAAGCCACACAAATGGAAACACATCACTCGAGGAAAATAGTTCTACTTGTTACCTTGGATGTCAAAAATGCCTTTAATTCGGCAAGATGGACTGATATCATAGACGCATTACAAAATAAGTTCACTATACCTACGTACCTTCTGAAAGTTATAATGGATTACTTAAGCGAGCGAAGATTGATATACAACACGGTAGATGGAAAGAGGATAAAGGATCTTACAGCAGGAGTAGCACAAGGATCAATACTAGGACCAGAACTATGGAATGTTCTGTACAACAGTGTATTATGTATGGAAATGCCTGAAAATATACAGCTAGTAGGTTATGCTGATGATATAGCAGCTATTATAACGGCACGGGATATAGCAGAATCACAGATTAGGCTGAATCAAGTTATGAGAAGAGTGTATAGTTGAGGGAACATAGATTAGAATTAGCAACGGCAAAAACAGAAATCGTTATGTTAACTAACAAAAGAATACCAACTATAATTTCAATGCAAGTAGGTCCAGAAACAATAATGACCAAAGAATCAGCAAATTACTTAGGAGTTACTATTGATACAAGGCTAACATTTTGGCAACAAATCCAAAAAGTAGCAGATAAAGCAGCAGAAGCTACAATCAAGCTAAGCAAACTTATGGCAAACATTGGAGGACCCAAACCAGAAAAAAGATGAATCATTATGAAAACCGCAGAATCAATCCTTCTATACGGAGCTGAAATCTGGGCACATGCGATGGACAAGAGGTATTGTAAAAAACGCATAGCAGCGGTGCAACGAAGAGGGGCTCTCCGAGTCGCTGATGAAAGAAGGTACACGATGAAAGAAGGTACACGATGAAAGAAGGTACACGATGAAAGAAGGTACACGATGACAAGATGGCAAGAACATTGGAGTAATGATCAGCACGGGCGATGGACGGCTAGATTAAGCCCACAAGTAGAAGTCTGGTTTAACCGACACCATGGAGAAGTAAATTTTTACATCACTCAGTTCCTATCAGGCCACGGATATTTTCGATCCTACCTCTACAAGATAGGCAAAATAAAAAATCCAGGATGCAGTCACTGCAGCGCAACACATGACACAGCGCATCACACTTTTTTCGAATGTGATTTAGCAAAAACAGAAAGAGAATCTTTAATAGTAGCAGTAGGAAAATTAACATCAGAAAATATAATTTCTGTAATGCTTGAAAACCAAGAAAAATGGAATGCAATAGCTAAATACATAGAATGAATACTACGCAGGAAGAAACAGCTCAGTTATTTAGAGAACCTAGAAGAAGAATCATAAAAGAAAATTAAAAAAAGGAACAAGCACGGCCCAACTTGAAGTAATCCGAAAGCGGTTCCGGGTTGGTTTCACCGTGGGAAAGGAGGTGGTGTATTTGGTGAGTAGACCGAACAAGATCATGGGAGTCTCACATACCCTTGAAGTGCGGACCCTTCAAGATACCTAAAGAAGGTTTTTACCACCTACCTACGAAAAAAAAAAAAAAAATTATTATTATTATTATTATTATTATTATTATTACTATTATTAATATTATTATTATTATTATTATTTTTATTATTTTTATTATTATTATTATTATTATATCTAGAGGACGCAGTATCGGAGCAAGAGGGGCAGAAAATTATTGGTGGCAATTTTAATGCAAAAGCAGTGGAGTGGGAAATGCCCACAACGAACAGCAGAGGATCGCAGATTTTAGACATGGCAGCCAGACAAGGGCTTATAATCATAAACTCCGGAAGCACAACAACGTTTCGGCGACCAGGGTACGCAGAAACAATACCGGACATCTCCCTGGCTACACAGAATATAGCGGGATTTATTACTGATTGGGTAGTTATGGAGGACTACACAGGGAGCGATCATCAGTACATTACATTCAATATAAATATTAGAGAAGAAATGATATCCGAGAGCACAACAGAAAGTTCTAGATATAACGTGAATAAACTCGATACTAGAAGATTGAGTGAATCACTTAGATATAGCCTAGGTGACGCAATGCAGGCAGGTGTAGAGCTAGAAGGTAGGATAAAAGCTGAGGCAGTGTTAGAGTAGACAATGAGTGCACGCGGAATCAATGCCGCGAAAGAGGAAATTTACAAAAAGAAAACCGGTATACTGGTGGAATGAAGAAATAGCGGAGCTACGAAGAAGGTGTCAGCATCTTCGAAGAATTGCACAGCGATCACGGAACAGAGTGGATGCAACGGGAAAAATGGCAGCATATAAAATAAGCCGTAAAACACTTAGGACAACCATAAAATTGAGCAAAAAGGTTGAATGGAAAAAGCTTTGCGAAGATGTAAACAGTGACCCGTGGGGGCTTGGATACAAGATAGTCATGAAGAAGTTGAAAATAGCTACAGCAACAAATTCAATCGAAGAGAGCTCGATGGAAAATATAGTAGATATTTTATTCCCAGCGCACCCGATAAGAAACTGGAGTGATGGGATGGTTTCACCAGAGGAAGTACAAGCTTTCACGCAGGAAGAACTTGTGGAAGCAACAAAAGCTATGAAGAATAAGAAAGCTCCAGGCCCTGACGGGATTCCAGCGGAAGTCATCAAAGCCGTGGTGGAAACTTGCCCGCAAATGATGCTGAATATGTACAACACATGTCTAAAAGAAGGCGTTTTCAGCAAAAGATGGAAGGTAGCTCGCCTTGTCTTAATCGACAAAGGGAAAGGCAGCAGAGTCTCACCGTCCTCGTTGAGACCACTGTGTATGCTGGACACGGCTGGAAAGCTCCTCGAAAGGCTATTGAAACCCAGAATAGAAGAGGCGATACGAACGACTGGTGGTCTGTCAGATATGCAATTTGGATTCAGACAAGGAAGATCAACAATAGATGCAATACGAATAGTAATGGAAAAGGTAGAAGCGGCGGAAGCAAGGAACCATTTCTCAAGAAGAATAGTTGTCTTTGTTACCTTGGACGTGAAAAACGCCTTCAACTCGGCAAGATGGGAAGACATGATTGATGCCCTGGAAAAAAATTTCAGCATTCCAGCATATCTGCTCAGGATGGTAAAAGACTATCTGAGAGAACGCAGCCTTCAATATGAAACCAAGATCGGCAGTGTAACCAAAAGCGTAACATCCGGCGCAGCACAAGGATCGATCCTAGGACCGGACCTGTGGAATATATTATACAATAGCTTGCTGGAGGCAGAAATGCCAGATGATATAACTCTAGTAGGCTTTGCAGACGACCTAGGTGCAATAATATCAGCTCGGACCATGGAAGATGCGCAAATCAGGTTGAATCAAGTCATGAGAAGAGTGAGTAGCTGGATGAACAGACACGGCTTAGAGCTTGGGGAAGCAAAAACCGAAATTGTGCAACTCACAAAAAAGAGGATGAGAACCATTGTGCCAATGGTAGTGGGGCCTGTGGTCATTCAAACTGAGGAAGCTTCGAGGTATCTTGGTGTCCTGTTGGATACCAAACTAAATTTTTGGAGGCATATCAAAAAAGCTACAGACAAGGCGGCTGTGATAACGAAGAATTTGAGCAGATTAATGGCGAACATCGGTGGAACTTCACCGTGCAAAAGGAGGCTGTTAATGTCCACGACACATTCAGTGCTCCTTTACGGTGCGGAGATTTGGGCAGTTGCCCTAAATTGAGAGTATTGCCGGAAGCCCATGGAAGCGGTACAACGAAGAGGGGCTCTGCGGGTAGCGTGCTCCTACCGGACGGTCTCATACCCAGCGGTAAATGTTATTGCAGGCGTGATACCAATAATATTGTTAGCCCGAGAGAGGAAGCAGATATATAATAGGGCTGCGGGAAGAGACAGAAAAGAAGTGTCAGGAGACGCGAGGAGACAAAGCCTAGAAAAATGGCAAGAACAATGGAATGGGGAACACAGAGGGCGCTGGATCGCAAGACTGATACCACAACTAGCGGTTTGGGTTAATCGGAGGCACGGCGAAGTGAACTTCTATACCACGCAAATGCTCTCGGGGCATGGATACTTTCGAGCTTATTTATTCAGAATGAATAAAGTAAACAGTCCGCGATGTCGCCACTGCGACACATTGGAACATACGGTCGAGCACACTTTTTTCGAGTGCGGCGTCGCAGCGGAGGAAAGAAGCGCTCTAACTCGAATGGTAGGGGCTGTTACGCCGGATAATATAACCACCATAATGATAGACACGGAAGAAAATTGGAACGCCGTGTCAGTCTACGTCGAGGCGGTATTACGAAAGAAGAAGAGACTGGGCTACTTAGAAGATTGGGAATAGATCTTCTAAGTTAGTAAATAGACCTCAGTGTAGTCGGGTTTCTGCTTTTGAGTCTGGCGTGGTCTGCTTGGGGCCGGTGGCATACAGGCTTACTGGGGCCGCAGTTCTGTTTTTGTTAAATTAACAACAAATTTAACTCTGCGACACTAGTTACTGCTGATGCTGTCGGCGTGTGGTAGATCTCGGTAGACTTATGACCGAAATTAGATAAAACGTATCGCTGTTTTGTTATGTAGGACAGTAGTACTGTTTTTTTGTTATTTTTGTTACATATGGAAGTAGATAGTAACTCGCCAAATAGTCGGGCCTACGCAAAACGATTTTGGGAGTCAATTAGCTATTTGTAGAATAGATGTAGAACAGAAATAACCTAGTCCAGCATCTTGAGGCAGCTTGAAATCCTGGAAGCTGCTTCAAGACAGCACCTCTAGGGATTATATAGTTTTGTCTAGAATAGTTTTTGTTTGTAAATGGGAAATAACTTAGCCATAATAGAAAAGGCTTAGAAAATTAATATTGTTTTTAGTAATAATATTAGAAGAGGGACAGTAGAATTTATTTTTCAGTCTGCCGCTGTCGATAGATATATGCAGAAAAAAGCGAATGGGATAATTCACACGGAAACACCGAAGCCAGCACTTTTTCGCCAGTTTGAAGAAATGCTAACGCGGTTCCAAACTGGGATATACATCGTGGGTCAAGGGAACAGATGGTGGGGGTTTTTAGCCGGTCGGTTGTTTCCTTTTTTGCAGTGCGTCTTAGTGTAATGCAAAAAGAAACCAACCAACCCGGCACTCGGTAGTCTGTTAAGCAGATTTTCCCCGCGACACCATCATCTATAACCGTAAAAAAGCAAAAAAAAAAAAAAAAAAAATTATTATTATTATTATTATTATTATTATCATTATTATTATTATTATTATTATCATTATTATTATTATTATTATTATTATTATTATTATTATTATTATTATTATTATTATTATTATTATTATTATTATTATTATTATTATTATTATTATTTTTATTATTATTATTATTATTATTGTTATTATTATTATTATTATTATTATTATTATTATTATTATTATTATTATTATTATTATTATTATTATTATTATTATTATTATTATTATTATTATTATTATTATTATTATTATTATTATTATTATTATTATTATTATTATTATTATTATTATTATTATTATTATTATTATTATTATTATTATTATAATTTTATATTATTATTATTATTATTATTATTATTATTATTATTTTATATTATTTTTATTATTATTATTATTATTATTATTAATATTATTATTAATATTATTATTATTATTATTATTATTATTTTTATTATTATTATTATTATTATTATTATTATTATTATTATTATAATTATTATTATTATTATTATTATTATTATTATTATTATTATTATTATTATTATTATTATTATTATTATTATTATTATTATTATTATTGGGAGGTAAAGGCTGGTATATCGTCTCAGACAAACGTTCTACCAACGGACGTCTTGAAAAAAACTGGGAAACGCCTACGGTAATTATCAGCTCTGCCAGCAAATCCTAATCTCACCTCCTCGAAGGTAGGTAACATAGTTATCTGCCGGGCACCTCCTGGTAACATACTTAGTATGGCTAACGAGATAGGGTAAAAGCGAATATTTGGCGCTCTAACTAAATAAAACAAGTTGGTGCAGGACGGGCGTGTATTACTCGTACAAACGCGAAATGCTCGAAATCCAAGCGCGTCTGTATTCGTAGCGAGCGGCGACTTGGTCGGCGTCTGTACTCCATGTTAGGAGCGGCCGGAATTAAAAACGGAGATGAGTAACTCCATAAAGACTCAGTTTATAAATATGCAATGGATAAAACAATATATATAAATACCCCAGGTGGTAATCTAGCTATGCTAGAGAATCCATCCTCCAAGGAGGCCGATCCCACGGATTCTGGGGGGGATCGCTTATTGCTAAAAAATAAATCTGTGCCAAATGACCCGGCTAGCAACCGGCGCTTAGAGGTATGCGGGCCTCTAAGTGTTAAATATGTTACCGAAGAACAGAAGAAACAAAAGCAGCAACCAAAAATGGGAAGTTACCCATTTCAAAGAAGCAACAAAATAGTTCGTTCTCCAATTAAAGGAGCATCAGCCGAACTCACTAAATGCAGTAAGAAACTGATCATCATACCAGGAAAGACGGTAAATGGAGGAACGCCGAAAGAAGGTATACACAAATTATCAGTTTCCCAAATTGAAACATCAAGGAAAATCCCTGAAGATATGGAGGAACAGCAACTTCAGAAAATACAACATCTGACAGAAATCATGCTGCAAGCTGCTGCCAAGCAGAAAAACATTAGTATGGACATCAAAAATGGCCTAATAAAGTTACAGGAAGCGATAGAAGTAATTTTCGAAGGCAGAACCCAAAGGAAGGAACAAACGAAAAATACCAGCGAAATCCCCAGCATAGGAGAGCAAAATGCAGCATTAACCTCCTCAAATGGTAAGAAACGAGGCAGAGAGATCTATGCAGATGAGCATGGTCAAACCGACACCCCTCCTGCATACAAGAAAGGAAGAGAAGCAGAAGAAAGTGGTTGGACACTTGTGCAAACTAGAACTTCAGCGCAGCGACAACCCAGATCGAACGAAGGTAAAGTACTGCCAGGAAAAAAAGAAGCAGCGAGTAGCCAAAGAACACGGAAGAGAAGAAGTAAGATGCCACACTCGGAAAAGCAGAAGAGTACAAGGCCCCGATCAGAAGCAATACTGATAAAACCCACCACAGGGAAGACTTACGCTGAAATCCTAAAGGAAATAAAAGGAAGGGTAAACCCTGAAAAAACAGAGATCGAAATCAGAGGAATCCGCAGAACTCAAAATGGGGATGTGCTGCTGGAAATGGGGAAAGGCCCGAAAGAAAAAGGTAAATTCACCAAGGAGTTACAGGAAGCTCTAGGGACTTCGGCTAGTGTAAGGAATCTCACATCAAAGACTGCGATAGAGATTAAAGACTTGGATTGTGTAACAACCATTGAGGAAGTTCAAAAGGCTATAAATAAGGAATTAACGGAAGTTGTCGAATGCAAAATACATTTGACAGCACCAAATGGCAGGGAACAGATAACTGCGGTTGTAGTTATGGAAGAAAGCGATGCCAAAAAATTACTGGTAACATCGAAAATAAAAATTGGATGGATCAGATGCAGAATTAGGGAGAGAACACAAGTTAAGCGATGCTACAAATGCCTTAACTTCGGCCACTTAAGGAGGTAATGCAAATATGAAGATCGTAGAGACTGCTGCTACAAGTGCGGACAAAAAGGACACCCAGTCAAAAACTGTAAACAAAAGGCAAGGTGCTTTTTGTGTGCAGAAATAAAAGCAGAAAGTCTGGAGCACGTGTCAGGATCCGGTTTGTGTAGAGTGTTTCGAACTGCACTTGAGGAGAGTAAAAAGCATCAAAATAATAAAGCTCTTACAAGGTAATTTGCACAGGAGCAAAACGGCCGATGATCTACTTTTACAGCTCGTCCGAGAAAAGAATATCGACTTAATAATTATCAGCGAGCAGTACAAAAATAAAGATTATCAGAATTGGTTCTCGGATGTCACAAGTACAGCAGCCATCTGGGTAGTAAATCAAGGGAAAATACATATTAACAGCCATGGAGCCGGAAATGGGTTTGTATGGATCACAAACGGCAAAGAAACAATAATAAGCTGTTACCTAACTCCAAATCAAACGGCACAGGAATATCGACAGAAAATGGAGCAATTAGAAGATAAGATAATAGAACTAGGAGGAAATGTAGTAGTCGCCGGTGACTTCAATGCTAAAGCAGTGGAGTGGGGATTGCCAGTTACAGATAACAGGGGAAGGCAAATTTTGGAAATGGTAGCAAGACAAAATTTAATTGTGTTAAACTCAGGAAATACCAGCACATTCAGGAGACCCGGGTACACCGAAACTATACCCGATATATCCCTAGCAACAGAAGAACTTGCTAACAACATAGAAAACTGGATGGTTCTAGAGGATTATACTGGCAGCGATCATCAGTATATACAATTCGAAATATGCACGAGAAGGAGAGAAAGAAATCGCAACAACCAGCAAGAAGGTACATGAAACGTCAATAAGCTGGATAAAGAAAAAATCGCCGGTGTAATAAGGAGAAATCTAGAAAGAGTAATGCAAGTGCCACAGAACGAAACAGGCAGAGAACGAGCAGAAGCAGTGGTGAAAGTTACTATGGACACCATCGCAGGAGCTTGTGAAGAATCAATGCCCAAGAAGTTTGGAAATAGAAACAGATGCCCTGTATACTGGTGGACAGAAGAAATAGCGGAATTGAGAAGAAAATGTTTGCGTCTCAGCCGCATAGCACAGCGACAGAGAAATGGAGCAGCAGAAACAAGCAAACTAGAGGAATATAGAATAGCGAGAAAAACGCTCCGAATTATAATAAAGAAGAGTAAAATGAAAAACTGGAAAAGTTTAGTTTTTATAAAAACTTGTTTTCCAGCGTTAGAGTAAAATTTCGGTATAACAGTGAAAATAGTCGAATATTTTCCTTTTAATTTTACTGATATGCTTATCATACAGATACGCGTATTTCGTCTACTACTTGCAGACTTCTTCAGTGTTTTGTAGTCGAGTACAAAACACTGAAGAAGTCTGCAAGTAGTAGACGAAATACGCGTATCTGTATGATAAGCATATCAGTAAAATTAAAAGGAAAATATTCGACTATTTTCACTGGAAAAGTTTGTGTGAAGAAGTAAACAATGATCCCTGGGGACTTGGATACAAAATTGTAATGAAAAGAATCAGAGCACCAGCATCAGAAAATCAGCTAGAAGCGGACGTTATGGAAAATATTGTAAACACACTTTTCCCTACACACCCTAGAAGAAATGTATTGCAGAGGCACGAAGAACCAGAAGAAGCCCCAATTTTTACACAAATAGAACTAGAAGATGCAGTAAAATGTATGAAAAACAAGAAAGCCCCCGGACCTGATAGAATACCAGCAGAGGTCATCAAATTAGTAGCTTCGAATAATCCACAAATGATGCTGAATATGTATAATTGCTGCCTAAAAGAAGGAGTATTCAGCAAAAGGTGGAAAGAAGCCAGACTGGTTTTAATTGACAAAGCTAAAGGAGTAAGAGGAGCAGCATCGTCATACAGGCCACTATGTATGTTAGATACGGCCGGGAAACTCTTCGAAAGGTTAATAAAAACAAGACTGCAAGCAGCAATTCATACAGCTGGTGGATTAGCGAACACACAGTTCGGGTTCAGAAAGGGAAGGTCGACCGTTGACGCTATCAAGGTGGTAGCAGAAACTGCGGAAGCCACACGAATGGAAACACATCACTCGAGGAAAATAGTTCTACTTGTTACCTTGGATGTCAAAAATGCCTTTAATTCGGCAAGATGGACTGACATCATAGACGCATTACAAAATAAGTTTACTATACCTACGTACCTTCTGAAAGTTCTAATAGATTACTTAAGCGAGCGAAGATTGATATACAACACGGTAGATGGAAAGAGAATAAAGGATCTTACGGCAGGAGTAGCACAAGGATCAATACTAGGACCAGAACTATGGAATGTTCTGTACAACAGTCTATTATGTATGGAAATGCCTGAAAATATACAGCTAGTAGGTTATGCTGATGATATAGCAGCTATTATAACGGCACGGGATATAGCAGAATCACAGATTAGGCTGAATCAAGTTATGAGAAGAGTGTATAGTTGGATGAGGGAACATAGATTAGAATTAGCAACGGCAAAAACAGAAATCGTTATGTTAACTAAGAAAAGAATACCAACTATAATTCCAATGCAAGTAGGTCCAGAAACAATAATGACCAAAGAATCAGCAAATTACTTAGGAGTTACTATTGATACAAGGCTAACATTTTGGCAACAAATCCAAAAAGTAGCAGATAAAGCAGCAGAAGCTACAATAAAGCTAAGCAAACTTATGGCAAATATTGGAGGACCCAAACCAGAAAAAAGACGAATCATTATGAAAACCGCAGAATCAATCCTTCTATACGGAGCTGAAATCTGGGCACATGCGATGGACAAGAGGTATTGTAAAAAACGCATAGCAGCGGTGCAACGAAGAGGGGCTCTCCGAGTCGCGTGCTCCTATCGAACAGTTTCACATTCGGCGGTCATGGTAATCGCGGGCGTGATTCCGATTGATTTGCTAGCGCAAGAACGAAGAAATATATATATAAGGGATCAAGCAACGAGCCGAGATGTCATTGTAGCAGAGGAAAGAAGGTACACGATGACAAGATGGCAAGAACACTGGAGTAATGATCAGCACGGGCGATGGACGGCTAGATTAAGCCCACAAGTAGAAGTCTGGTTTAACCGACACCATGGAGAAGTAAATTTTTACATCACTCAGTTCCTATCAGGCCACGGATATTTTCGATCCTACCTCTACAGGATGGGAAAAGTAAACAATCCAGGATGCAGTCACTGCAGCGCAACACATGACACAGCGCATCACACTTTTTTCGAATGTGATTTAGCAGAAACAGAAAGAGAATCTTTAATAGTAGCAGTAGGAGAATTAACATCAGAAAATATAATTTCTGTAATGCTTGAAAACCAAGAAAAATGGAATGCAATAGCTAAATACATAGAATTAATACTACGCAGGAAGAAAGAGTTCAGATATTTAGAGGACCTAGAAGAAGAATCATAAAAGAAAATTAAAAAAAAGGAACAAGCACGGCCCAACTTGAAGTAATGCGAAAGCGGTTCCGGGTTGGTTTCACCGTGGGAAAAGGAGGTGGTGTATTTGGTGAGTAGCCCGAACAAGATCATGGGAGTCTCACATACCCTTGAAGTGCGGACCCTTCAAGATACCTATAAAAGGTTTTCACCACCGACCTACGAAAACAAAAAAAAAAAAAAAAAAAAAAATTATTATTATTATTATTATTATTATTATTATTATTGGGAGGTAAAGGCTGGTATATGGTCTCAGACAAACGTTCTACCAACGGACGTCTTGACAAAAACTGGGAAACGCCTACTGTAATTATCAGCTCTGCCAGCAAATCCTAATCTCACCTCCTCGAAGGTAGGTAACATAGTTATCTGCCGGGCACCTCCTGGTAACATACTTAGTATGGCTAACGAGATAGGGTAAAAGCGAATATTTGGCGCTCTAACTAAATAAAACAAGTTGGTGCAGGACGGGCGTGTATTACTCGTACAAGCGCGAAATGCTCAAAATCAAAGCGCGTTTGTATTCGTAGCGAGCGGCGACTTGGTCGGCGTCTGTACTCCATGTTAGGAGCGGCCGGAATTAAAAACGGAGATGAGTAACTCCATAAAGACTCAGTTTATAAATATGCAATGGATAAAACAATATATATAAATACCCCAGGTGGTAATCTAGCTATGCTAGAGAATCCATCCTCCAAGGAGGCCGATCCCACGGATTCTGGGGGGGATCGCTTATTGCTAAAAAATAAATCTGTGCCAAATGACCCGGCTAGCAACCGGCGCTTAGAGGTATGCGGGCCTCTAAGTGTTAAATATGTTACCGAAGAACAGAAGAAACAAAAGCAGCAACCAAAAATGGGAAGTTACCCATTTCAAAGAAGCAACAAAATAGCTCGTTCTCCAATTAAAGGAGCATCAGCCGAACTCACTAAATGCAGTAAGAAACTGATCATCATACCAGAAAAGACGGTAAATGGAGGAACGCCGAAAGAAGGTATACACAAATTATCAGTTTCCCAAATTGAAACATCAAGGAAAATCCCTGAAGATATGGAGGAACAGCAACTTCAGAAAATACAACATCTGACAGAAATCATGCTGCAAGCTGCTGCCAAGCAGAAAAACATTAGTATGGACATCAAAAATGGCCTAATAAAGTTACAGGAAGCGATAGAAGTAATTTTCGAAGGCAGAACCCAAAGGAAGGAACAAACGAAAAATACCAGCGAAATCCCCAGCATAGGAGAGCAAAATGCAGCATTAACCTCCTCAAATGGTAAGAAACGAGGCAGAGAGATCTATGCAGATGAGCATGGTCAAACCGACACCCCTCCTGCATACAAGAAAGGAAGAGAAGCAGAAGAAAGTGGTTGGACACTTGTGCAAACTAGAACTTCAGCGCAGCGACAACCCAGATCGAACGAAGGTAAAGTACTGCCAGGAAAAAAAGAAGCAGCGAGTAGCCAAAGAACACGGAAGAGAAGAAGTAAGATGTCACACTCGGAAAAGCAGAAGAGTACAAGGCCCCGATCAGAAGCAATACTGATAAAACCCACCACAGGGAAGACTTACGCTGTAATCCTAAAGGAAATAAAAGGAAGGGTAAACCCTGAAAAAACAGAGATCGAAATCAGAGGAATCCGTAGAACTCAAAATGGGGATGTGCTGCTGGAAATGGGGAAAGGCCCGAAGGAAAAAGGTAAATTCACCAAGGAGTTACAGGAAGCTCTAGGGACTTCGGCTAGTGTAAGGAATCTCACACCAAAGACTGCGATAGAGATTAAAGACTTGGATTGTGTAACAACCATTGAGGAAGTTCAAAAGGCTATAAATAAGGAATTAACGGAAGTTGTCGAATGCAAAATACATTTGACAGCACCAAATGGCAGGGAACAGATAACTGCGGTTGTAGTTATGGAAGAAAGCGATGCCAAAAAATTACTGGTAACATCGAAAATAAAAATTGGATGGATCAGATGCAGAATTAGGGAGAGAACAGAAGTTAAGCGATGCTACAAATGCCTTAACTTTGGCCACTTAAGGAGGCAATGTAAATATGAAGATCGTAGAGACTGCTGCTACAAGTGTGGACAAAAAGGACACACAGTCAAAAACTGTAAACAAAAGGCAAGGTGCTTTTTGTGTGCAGAAATAAAAGCAGAAAGTCTGGAGCACGTGTCAGGATCCGGTTTGTGTAGAGTGTTTCGAACTGCACTTGAGGAGAGTAAAAAGCATAAAAATAATTAAGCTCTTACAAGGTAATTTGCACAGGAGCAAAACGGCCGATGATCTACTTTTACAGCTCGTCCGAGAAAAGAATATCGACGTAGTAATTATCAGCGAGCAGTACAAAAATAAAGATTATCAGAATTGGTTCTCGGATGTCACAAGTACAGCAGCCATCTGGGTAGTAAATCAAGGGAAAATACAAATTAACAGCCATGGAGCCGGAAATGGGTTTGTATGGATCACAAACGGCAAAGAAACAATAATAAGCTGTTACCTAACTCCAAATCAAACGGCACAGGAATATCGACAGAAAATGGAGCAATTAGAAGATAAGATAATAGAACTAGGAGGAAATGTAGTAGTCGCCGGTGACTTCAATGCTAAAGCAGTGGAGTGGGGATTGCCAGTTACAGATAACAGGGGAAGGCAAATTTTGGAAATGGTAGCAAGACAAAATTTAATTGTGTTAAACTCAGGAAATACCAGCACATTCAGGAGACCCGGGTACACCGAAACTATACCCGATATATCCCTAGCAACAGAAGAACTTGCTAACAACATAGAAAACTGGATGGTTCTAGAGGATTATACTGGCAGCGATCATCAGTATATACAATTCGAAATATGCACGAGAAGGAGAGAAAGAAATCGCAACAACCAGCGAGAAGGTACATGGAACGTCAATAAGCTGGATAAAGAAAAAATGGCCGGTGTAATAAGGAGAAATCTAGAAAGAGTAATGCAAGTGCCACAGAACGAAACAGGCAGAGAACGAGCAGAAGCAGTGGTGAAAGTTACTATGGACACCATCGCAAGAGCTTGTGAAGAATCAATGCCCAAGAAGTTTGGAAATAGAAACAGATGCCCTGTATACTGGTGGACAGAAGAAATAGCGGAATTGAGAAGAAAATGTTTGCGTCTCCGCCGCATAGCACAGCGACAGAGAAATGGAGCAGCAGAAACAAGCAAACTAGAGGAATATAGAATAGCGAGAAAAACGCTCCGAATTATAATAAAGAAGAGTAAAATGAAAAACTGGAAAAGTTTGTGTGAAGAAGTAAACAATGATCCCTGGGGACTTGGATACAAAATTGTAATGAAAAGAATCAGAGCACCAGCATCAGAAAATCAGCTAGAAGCGGACGTTATGGAAAATATTGTAAACACACTTTTCCCTACACACCCTAGAAGAAATGTATTGCAGAGGCACGAAGAACCAGGAGAAGCCCCAATTTTTACACAAATAGAACTAGAAGATTCAGTAAAATGTATGAAAAACAAGAAAGCCCCCGGACCTGATAGAATACCAGCAGAGGTCATCAAATTAGTAGCTTCGAATAATCCACAAATGATGCTGAATATGTATAATTGCTGCCTAAAAGAAGGAGTATTCAGCAAAAGGTGGAAAGAAGCAAGACTGGTTTTAATTGACAAAGCTAAAGGAGTAAGAGGAGCAGCATCGTCATACCGGCCACTATGTATGTTAGATACGGCCGGGAAACTCTTCGAAAGGTTAATAAAAACAAGACTGCAAGCAGCAATTCATACAGCTGGTGGATTAGCGAACACACAGTTCGGGTTCAGAAAGGGAAGGTCGACCGTTGAAGCTATCAAGGTGGTAACAGAAACTGCGGAAGCCACACGAATGGAAACACATCACTCGAGGAAAATAGTTCTACTTGTTACCTTGGATGTCAAAAATGCCTTTAATTCGGCAAGATGGACTGACATCATAGACGCATTACAAAATAAGTTTACTATACCTACGTACCTTCTGAAAGTTCTAATAGATTACTTAAGCGAGCGAAGATTGATATACAACACGGTAGATGGAAAGAGGATAAAGGATCTTACGGCAGGAGTAGCACAAGGATCAATACTAGGACCAGAACTATGGAATGTTCTGTACAACAGTCTATTATGTATGGAAATGCCTGAAAATATACAGCTAGTAGGTTATGCTGATGATATAGCAGCTATTATAACGGCACGGGATATAGCAGAATCACAGATTAGGCTGAATCAAGTTATGAGAAGAGTGTATAGTTGGATGAGGGAACATAGATTAGAATTAGCAACGGCAAAAACAGAAATCGTTATGTTAACTAAGAAAAGAATACCAACTATAATTCCAATGCAAGTAGGTCCAGAAACAATAATGACCAAAGAATCAGCAAATTACTTAGGAGTTACTATTGATACAAGGCTAACATTTTGGCAACAAATCCAAAAAGTAGCAGATAAAGCAGCAGAAGCTACAATCAAGCTAAGCAAACTTATGGCAAACATTGGAGGACCCAAACCAGAAAAAAGACGAATCATTATGAAAACCGCAGAATCAATCCTTCTATACGGAGCTGAAATCTGGGCACATGCGATGGACAAGAGGTATTGTAAAAAACGCATAGCAGCGGTGCAACGAAGAGGGGCTCTCCGAGTCGCGTGCTCCTATCGAACAGTTTCACATTCGGCGGTCATGGTAATCGCGGGCGTGATTCCGATTGATTTGCTAGCGCAAGAACGAAGAAATATATATATAAGGGATCAAGCAACGAGCCGAGATGTCATTGTAGCAGAGGAAAGAAGGTACACGATGACAAGATGGCAAGAACACTGGAGTAATGATCAGCACGGGCGATGGACGGCTAGATTAATCCCACAAGTAGAAGTCTGGTTTAACCGACACCATGGAGAAGTAAATTTTTACATCACTCAGTTCCTATCAGGCCACGGATATTTTCGGTCCTACCTCTACAAGATGGGCAAAGTAAACAATCCAGGATGCAGTCACTGCAGCGCAACACATGACACAGCGCATCACACTTTTTTCGAATGTAATTTAGCAGAAACAGAAAGAGAATCTTTAATAGTAGCAGTAGGAGAATTAACATCAGAAAATATAATTTCTGTAATGCTTCAAAACCAAGAAAAATGGAATGCAATAGCTAAATACATAGAATTAATACTACGCAGGAAGAAAGAGCTCAGATATTTAGAGGACCTAGAAGAAGAATCATAAAAGAAAATTAAAAAAAAGGAACAAGCACGGCCCAACTTGAAGTAATGCGAAAGCGGTTCCGGGTTGGTTTCACCGTGGGAAAAGGAGATGGTGTATTTGGTGAGTTGACCGAACAAGATCATGGGAGTCTCACATACCCTTGAAGTGCGGACCCTTCAAGATACCTATAAAAGGTTTTCACCACCGACCTACGAAAAAAAAAAAAAAAAAAAAAAAAAAATTATTATTATTATTATTATTATTATTATTATTATTATTATTATTATTATTATTATTATTATTATTATTATTATTATTATTATTATTATTATTATTATTATTATTATTATTATTATTATTATTATTATTATTATTATTATTATTATTATTATTATTATTATTATTATTATTATTATTATTATTATTATTATTATTATTATTATTATTATTATTATTATTATTATTATTATTATTATTATTATTATTATTATTATTATTATTATTATTATTATTATTATTATTATTATTATTATTATTATTATTATTATTATTATTATTATTATTATTATTATTATTATTATTATTATTATTATTATTATTATTATTATTATTATTATTATTATTATTATTATTATTATTATTATTATTATTATTATTATTATTATTATTATTATTATTATTATTATTATTATTATTATTATTATTATTATTATTATTATTATTATTATTATTATTATTATTATTATTATTATTATTATTATTATTATTATTATTATTATTATTATTATTATTATTATTATTATTATTATTATTATTATTATTATTATTATTATTATTATTATTATTATTATTATTATTATTATTATTATTATTATTATTATTATTATTATTATTATTATTATTATTATTATTATTATTATTATTATTATTATTATTATTATTATTATTATTATTATTATTATTATTATTATTATTATTATTATTATTATTATTATTATTATTATTATTATTATTATTATTATTATTATTATTATTATTATTATTATTATTATTATTATTATTATTATTATTATTATTATTATTATTATTATTATTATTATTATTATTATTATTATTATTATTATTATTATTATTATTATTATTATTATTATTATTATTATTATTATTATTATTATTATTATTATTATTATTATTATTATTATTATTATTATTATTATTATTATTATTATTATTATTATTATTATTATTATTATTATTATTATTATTATTATTATTATTATTATTATTATTATTATTATTATTATTATTATTATTATTATTATTATTATTATTATTATTATTATTATTATTATTATTATTATTATTATTATTATTATTATTATTATTATTATTATTATTATTATTATTATTATTATTATTATTATTATTATTATTATTATTATTATTATTATTATTATTATTATTATTATTATTATTATTATTATTATTATTATTATTATTATTATTATTATTATTATTATTATTATTATTATTATTATTATTATTATTATTATTATTATTATTATTATTATTATTATTATTATTATTATTATTATTATTATTATTATTATTATTATTATTATTATTATTATTATTATTATTATTATTATTATTATTATTATTATTATTATTATTATTATTATTATTATTATTATTATTATTATTATTATTATTATTATTATTATTATTATTATTATTATTATTATTATTATTATTATTATTATTATTATTATTATTATTATTATTATTATTATTATTATTATTATTATTATTATTATTATTATTATTATTATTATTATTATTATTATTATTATTATTATTATTATTATTATTATTATTATTATTATTATTATTATTATTATTATTATTATTATTTTTATTATTATTATTATTATTATTATTATTATTATTATTATTATTATTATTATTATTATTATTATTATTATTATTATTATTATTATTATTATTATTATTATTATTATTATTATTATTATTATTATTATTATTATTATTATTATTATTATTATTATTATTATTATTATTATTATTATTATTATTATTATTATTATTATTATTATTATTATTATTATTATTATTATTATTATTATTATTATTATTATTATTATTATTATTATTATTATTATTATTATTATTCCCCCACATGGTAGTGACCTTGACGTGGTGTGGGGGCTTAGCTCGCAATGATTCATCATGCTACGCTGCCAGGAGCATATGGTCCTGGCAGGGTTACCTATGCCAGATTGGATGATGCTTGAGCGGCGTACAAACTACTACCAGCCCCCCTAATCCAGTGGTGTGATGCGACCCGTGCCCAGTGGACTAGTTGGTAGCTAGGGGGTAATACTTAGCTATCGCAAACGGAGCCTCTCTGATACCAGGTCACCTCAGAGAGTTTTTTCCAGACCTTACCGCAGTATCGGGCCTCTGCTGTGGTGGACATTTTATTGCCGCGATACTCGTGGGAACCAAATGGAAAAAAAAAGAAACAAAAAAAATGAAAGAGAGATGGAGTGTGAAGATAGAGCGGAGAGTGGAATGGATGCGGCTCCTTTTACCAGGAGCGGGAAGACGTCCAGGTCTCCCCTGGCGGCGCTTGTGTCAACAGAGACACCAAAAAGAATGAAGGGACAGAGTGACCAAATACAGGCACCGGAGATGGGCCGTGAAGCGGTGGAGGCAGCACCGATGATCGTGCAGGTTGAGGAGCAAGAAAATCAGATTCTAACGAACTCGCCTCGAAGAGCCTTCATGCAAAAGATGAGGGAGGACGAGGAAACCGCCATGCGGCGATGCGTGGATCTGATACGGGAAATGAAGGTTGTTCCAGAAATACAAAAAAATATATCAAACAAAATTAAGCATGGACTGGCCGAACTTGAGGAGCTGATGGACGTCATCGTCAGTTGCCTGGCAAGTTGGAAAAAAACAGAAGCCGAAGTTGATTGTAGAAAAAAGGAGACAAGGGTTGAGATAACAGCCAGTACAAAGCGGCCTGCCTCAAGCCCTGCTGAACAGGCTGACGATCGGCGTAAAAAGAAGAAAAAAAAAGCAGCCGGGCAAAACCAGCGAGAGACACTGGAGTGGATAAAGGTCCAACCAAAGAAGAAGCGTCTGTTGAAGGCGGCAGTTGAAAATCCTCCAGAGAAAATGGTGGCTAAGACTGTCGCGGCAATGCCTCAGAGGAGTTCGAAAAAAACGAAACCTGACGCAGTGCTTATACGATCAAACGACGGACGCTCCTACGCTCAGGTGCTGGCTGATATCAAAGGAGGAGTTAAGCCAGAAGAGTCGGGGACTGAAATTAAAGGAGTCCGGCAGACCAGGTCTGGAGGTCTCCTAATAGAACTAGGTCCTGGAACCAAAAATTGAGAAGCCTTCAGGGAAGCGACTAAAGGAGTATTGGGGGACAAGGCTACAGTAAATGGCCTTGAACCAAAATGCACTATTGTGATTCGGGATTTGGAATGCGTTGCCACAAAAGTGGAAGTGGAGGACGCAATACGGCGAGATATCCCGGAAATAGGGGTTTTCAGGGTTGGGCTGACGACGGAAAATAATTGGGGGCAGAGAGCTGCAATCGTTGACCTGGCCGAACAAGCTGCCATAAAGCTGCTGAAGCAGGGAAGGCTCAAGGTAGGATGGATTTACTGCAGGGTTAAGCCAAGGACTGATGTCACACATTGCTACAGGTGTCTGAGTTTCGGTCACATGGCTGGCTCTTGCAGGGGACCTGACCGAGGCAAAGCCTGCTACCGCTGCGGAAAGAAGGGACATATCGCTAAGGGCTGTAAAGAGAAAGCCCACTGCATACTCTGTGCCGATGCGGGCGAGCATCATGGAAATCTAGAACACGCTCTAGGCACAGGGTTATGCAAGGTGTTCAGAGATGCTCTGAGAAAGGCCAAAGAGACAGGGAAATGATCAGCGTCCTCCAGGCAAACCTAAACCGAAGCCGAGTGGCAGATGACCTTCTGCATCAGCTTGTCCGGGAGAAGAGTTCCGACATACTGCTCATTAGTGAGCAGTATAAGGACAGAACCACTTCTTGGTTCTCGGACGAGCTGGGTACGGCTGCCATCTGGATACCTGACCCAGCGAAAACAGGGAACGGTTCTGAACACGACGGGTCGCATAGTGATTGGTGGCGATTTCAACGCTAAGGCAACGGAGTGGGGAATGCCTTACCCTGACTCGAGGGGAAGCGACGTGCTAGGGTTTGCATCCAGAACGGGCTTACTTGTTCTGAATGCTGGCTCGGCATCTACTTTCCGTCGACCGGGGTACTCAGAAACCATTCCCGACGTATCCTTTGCCTGTGAGCGCTTGGCCGCTTTGGTCGAAGGCTGGCATGTGATCGAGGACTACACGGGCAGTGACCATCAGTACATTGTATTCGTGGTCCGTGAGAGAAGGCAACTCCAAAGAACAATTACTAACAGACCACAGCGCTGGAACATGGGGAGAATTGACGAAGCAGTATTTGCAGCGGTCATCCTGAGAGGTTTCCAAATGCAGGTTGAGGGGGAGCCTGCAACCCCTCACCAGGCAGGGCCGTTGGTTGATGGCACTCTGCGTCAAATCACCCTAGCCTGCGACCGCTCAATGCCTCGGAGGCGAGTTCCTCATGGAAAACAGCCTATGTACTGGTGGACAGCCGAGATAGCTGACCTGCGGAGAGATTGTCTCCGGCTGAGGAGAAAGGCTCAGAGAGCTAGAACGGAAGAGGAGGTTAGGCTCAGGTCCTCGGATCACAAGGAGAAAAAGCGCCAGTTGCGACGTGCAATCAATCACAGCAAGGCGAGATGCTGGGAAGCGCTGAGAGAGGATATAAACTCAGATCCATGGGGTTTAGGTTACAAAATTGTAACCCAGAAAATTGGGGCACTGAAAACCCCTCCGCCCATGGATATGCGCACCACAATGCATCTAGTTAATGCCCTCTTTCCAGTGCATTCCCAGCGAGCTGCTAGAGTATACAACCGGGATGGCGCTTCTCCGTTTACAATGGAGGAGCTGGAAGTGGCCATCCAATCCCTCAAGGTCAAGAAGGCCCCAGGTCCAGACGGTATCCAAGGAGAGATATTAAAGCTGGTTTTTCGGTATAATCCGAATATTCTGTTGAGTATGTACAACGCCTGTCTTTCAGCGGGAATTTTCCCCAAGTGTTGGAAGACAGCTAGGCTGGTACTTATCAGCAAGGAGAAAGGAGACCCGGAGCTACCTTCCTCATACCGTCCGCTGTGCATGCTGGACACTGCTGGAAAGGTTCTAGAGAAGTTACTCAAGCCAAGGCTGTTGTCTGCCATCGAGGCAGCCGGAGGTTTGTCACCGCATCAGTACGGTTTCAGAGCTGGTCGTTCTACAGCAGATGCCATTGTGGAAGTTACATCTGCGATGAGCAGAGCCGAGGACCACAACCATTTTCCACGTCGTATAGTCCTCCTTGTGACTTTAGACGTGAAAAATGCGTTTAATTCGGCCAGGAATTTCGTGTTCCAGAATATCTGCTAGGAATGATCAGCGACTACCTTGACGACCGTACTGTACTCTTCGATACGGCTGAAGGACAAGGGAGTATCACGGTCTCTGGAGGTGCAGCGCAAGGTTCAATCCTCGGTCCCGACCTTTGGAATGCCGCATACGATAGTCTGTTGCGCTTAAACATGCCGGATGAGTCAATGCTCGTCGGATATGCGGACGACGTTGCCGTGCTGATAGCAGCGCGAAACGTGGAGCTCGCTCAACTGAAGCTCAATCAAACCATGCGGTCTATCCTTTCTTGGATGGACAGCCGCGGACGGTCGTTGGCATTGAGCAAGACGGAGGTCGTAGTGCTGACAAAAAGGAGGATGAACCTTGAGCTCCAGATGCGCATCGGCGAAGAAGAGGTGCAGACAAAACGGGCGGTAAAATATCTCGGCATCATGATTGACAGCAGGCTAAATTACTTTGAGCAGATCAAGAAGACTGCTGACAAGGCCGCAAATGGTGTCATGGCGCTGGCTCGATTGATGGCCAACATAGGTGGACCAAGATCGAGTCGGAGACGGCTACTGATGTCTGCGGTCCAGTCAGTCTTGCTGTATGGTGCCGAGATATGGGGTCATGCTCTCGCAAAGGAGTGCTATCGGATAAGGCTGGGTCGGGTCCAAAGGCTGGCGGCGTTGCGAGTGGCGTCTGCTTACAGAACTGTCTCGGAACTAGCTGTCCTGGTTATCGCTGGCGTCATCCCAATTGCACTACTTGCAAGGAAGCGTCAAGCGATATACCGGAGAAAGGCCGAAGAAAATATAGAGTCAGTGCAGCAGGAAGAGCGGAATCGCACGCTTCGGCAATGGCAGGAGAACTGGGAACTGGAGGAACGAGGGATATGGACGAGGCGGCTCATCGGGAGGTTACCCCATGGGTAGAACGTCGACATGGAGAGGTAGATTACTACTTCACTCAGCTGCTGAGTGGACATGGATACTTTCTGGCCTATCTGCACAAGATGGAGAAGGCACGTTCAGCGGAGTGCATATATTGCCACATGCACGATGATGCTGAGCACACCTTTTTCATCTGTGAAAGGTGGGCTCGAGAGCGTATGCAGCTAAGGGAAGTTGTACCGCGGTTCTCTCCGGACACAGTTGTGGACCCCATTTTACAGGGTAGGGGAGCGTGGGACAGAGTGTCACTCTTTTCGCAGAAAATACTGCTGAAAAAGAAGGTGGACCTAGACACCACAGAGGTCCAACCTACAGACTTTGGCTAGGCAGCAGCCTTCAAGGCAAAGGCATTGGACCTAGCCCGAAGTAATGTGACAAACGGTTCAAGGCTAGTGTCCGTGGAGAGCGGGAGGTTTTTTAGTCGGTTTTCACAAGATGAAAGACTCCGACATTGTTGGACGCACATGCGCCCTTCATCCATACAGGATTTTCCCTTCAAAAAAAAAAAAAAAAAAAATTATTATTATTATTATTATTATTATTATTATTATTATTATTATTATTATTATTATTATTATTATTATTATTATTATTATTATTATTATTATTATTATTATTATTATTATTATTATTATTATTATTATTATTATTATTATTATTATTATTATTATTATTATTATTATTATTATTATTATTATTATTATTATTATTATTATTATTATTATTATTATTATTATTATTATTATTATTATTATTATTATTATTATTATTATTATTATTATTATTATTATTATTATTATTATTATTATTATTATTATTATTATTATTATTATTATTATTATTATTATTATTATTATTATTATTATTATTATTATTATTATTATTATTATTATTATTATTATTATTATTATTATTATTATTATTATTATTATTATTATTATTATTATTATTATTATTATTATTATTATTATTATTATTATTATTATTATTATTATTATTATTATTATTATTATTATTATTATTATTATTATTATTATTATTATTATTATTATTATTATTATTATTATTATTATTATTATTATTATTATTATTATTATTATTATTATTATTATTATTATTATTATTATTATTATTATTATTATTATTATTATTATTATTATTATTATTATTATTATTATTATTATTATTATTATTATTATTATTATTATTATTATTATTATTATTATTATTATTATTATTATTATTATTATTATTATTATTATTATTATTATTATTATTATTATTATTATTATTATTATTATTATTATTATTATTATTATTATTATTATTATTATTATTATTATTATTATTATTATTATTATTATTATTATTATTATTATTATTATTATTATTATTATTATTATTATTATTATTATTATTATTATTATTATTATTATTATTATTATTATTATTATTATTATTATTATTATTATTATTATTATTATTATTATTATTATTATTATTATTATTATTATTATTATTATTATTATTATTATTATTATTATTATTATTATTATTATTATTATTATTATTATTATTATTATTATTATTATTATTATTATTATTATTATTATTATTATTATTATTATTATTATTATTATTATTATTATTATTATTATTATTATTATTATTATTATTATTATTATTATTATTATTATTATTATTATTATTATTATTATTATTATTATTATTATTATTATTATTATTATTATTATTATTATTATTATTATTATTATTATTATTATTATTATTATTATTATTATTATTATTATTATTATTATTATTATTATTATTATTATTATTATTATTATTATTATTATTATTATTATTATTATTATTATTATTATTATTATTATTATTATTATTATTATTATTATTATTATTATTATTATTATTATTATTATTATTATTATTATTATTATTATTATTATTATTATTATTATTATTATTATTATTATTATTATTATTATTATTATTATTATTATTATTATTATTATTATTATTATTATTATTATTATTATTATTATTATTATTATTATTATTATTATTATTATTATTATTATTATTATTATTATTATTATTATTATTATTATTATTATTATTATTATTATTATTATTATTATTATTATTATTATTATTATTATTATTATTATTATTATTATTATTATTATTATTATTATTATTATTATTATTATTATTATTATTATTATTATTATTATTATTATTATTATTATTATTATTATTATTATTATTATTATTATTATTATTATTATTATTATTATTATTATTATTATTATTATTATTATTATTATTATTATTATTATTATTATTATTATTATTATTATTATTATTATTATTATTATTATTATTATTATTATTATTATTATTATTATTATTATTATTATTATTATTATTATTATTATTATTATTATTATTATTATTATTATTATTATTATTATTATTATTATTATTATTATTATTATTATTATTATTATTATTATTATTATTATTATTATTATTATATTATTATTATTATTATTATTATTATACTTCGCGTCTTGAAGTAATGCGAAAGCGGTTCCGGGTTGGTTTCACCGTGGGAAAAGGAGGTGGTGTATTTGGTGAGTAGACCGAACAAGATCATGGGAGTCTCACATACCCTTGAAGTGCGGACCCTTCAAGATACCTATAAAAGGTTTTCACCACCGACCTACGAAAAAAAAAAAAAAAAAAAAAAAAAATTATTATTATTATTATTATTATTATTATATATAATGCCCAAGAAGTTAGGAAAAAGAAACAGATGCCCTGTATATTGGGGGACAGAAGAAATAGCGGAATTGAGAAGAAAATGTTTGCGTGTCCGCCGCATAGCACAGCGACAGAGAAATGTAGCAGCAGAAACAATCAAACTAGAGGAATATAGAATAGCGAGAAAAACGCTTCGAATTATAATAAAAAAGAGTAAAATGAAAAACTGGAAAAGTTTGTGCGAAGAAATAAACAATGATCCCTGGGGAGTTGGATACAAAATTGTAATGAAAAGAATCAGAGCACCAGCATCAGAAAATCAGCTAGAAGCGGACGTTATGGAAAATATTGTAAACACACTTTTTCCTACACACCCTAGAAGAAATGTATTGCAGAGGCACGAAGAACCAGGAGAAGCCCCAATTTTTACACAAATAGAACTAGAAGATGCAGTAAAATCTATGAAAAACAAGAAATCCCCCGAACCTGATAGAATACCAGCATAGGTCATCAAGTTAGTAGCTTCGAATAATTCACAATTGATGCTGAATATGTATAATTGCTGCCTAAAAGAAGGAGTATTCAGCAAAAGGTGGAAAGAGGCAAGACCGGTTTTAATTAACAAAGGTAAAGGAGTAAGAGGAGCAGGATTGTCATACAGGCCACTATGTATGTTAGATACGGTCGGAAAACTCTTCGAAAGGTTAATAAAAACAAGACTGCAAGCAGCAATTCATACAGCTGGTGGATTAGTGAACACACAGTTCGGGTTCAGAAAGGGAAGGTCGACCGTTGACGCTATCAAGGTGGTAACAGAAATTGCGGAAGCCACACGAATGGAAACACATCACTCGAGGAAAATAGTTCTACTTGTTACCTTGGATGTCAAAAATGCCTTTAATTCGGCAAGATCGACTGACATCATAGACGCATTACAAAATAAGTTTACTATACCTACGTACCTTCTGAAAGTTATAATAGATTACTTAAGCGAGCGAAGATTGATATACAACACGGTAGATGGAAAGAGGATAAAGGATCTTACAGCATGAGTAGCACAAAAATCAATACTAGGACCAGAACTATGGAATGTTCTGTACAACAGTCTATTATGTATGGAAATGCCTGAAAATATACAGCTAGTAGGTTATGCTGATGATATAGCAGCTATTATAACGGCGCGGGATATAGCAGAATCACAGATTAGGCTGAATCAAGTTATGAGAAGAGTGTATAGTTGGATGAGGGAACATAGATTAGAATTAGGAACGGCAAAAACAGAAATCGTTATGTTAACTAAGAAAAGAATACCAACTATAATTCCAATGCAAGTAGGTCCAGAAACAATAATGACCAAAGAATCAGCAAATTACTTAGGAGTTACTATTGATACAAGGCTAACATTTTGGCAACAAATCCAAAAAGTAGCAGATAAAGCAGCAGAAGCTACAATCAAGCTAAGCAAACTTATGGCAAACATTGGAGGACCCAAACCAGAAAAAAGATAAATCATTATGAAAACCGCAGAATCAATCCTTCTATACGGAGCTGAAATCTGGGCACATGCGATGGACAAGAGGTATTGTAAAAAACGCATAGTAGCGGTGCAACGAAGAGGGCCTCTCCGAGTCGCGTGCTTCTATCGAACAGTTTCGCATTCGGCGGTCATGGTAATCGCGGGCGTGATTCCGATTGATTTGCTAGCGCAAGAACGAAGAAATATATATATAAGGGATCAAGCAACGAGCCGAGATGTCATTGTAGCAGAGGAAAGAAGGTACACGATGACAAGATGGTAAGAACACTGGAGTAATGATCAGCACGGGCGATGGACGGCTAGATTAATCCCACAAGTAGAAGTCTGGTTTAACCGACACCATGGAGAAGTAAATTTTTACATCACTCAGTTCCTATCAGGCCACGGATATTTTCGATCCTACCTCTACAAGATGGGCAAAGTAAACAATCCAGGATGCAGTCACTGCAGCGCAACACATGACACAGCGCATCACACCTTTTTCGAATGTGCTTTAGCAGAAACAGAAAGAGAATCTTTAATAGTAGCAGTAGGAGAATTAACATCAGAAAATATAATTTCTGTAATGCTTGAAAACCAAGAAAAACGGAATGAAATAGCTAAATATATAGAATTAATACTACGCAGAAAGAAACAGCTCAGATATTTAGAGGACCTAGAACAAGAATCATAAAAGAAAATTAAAAAAAGGAACAAGCACGGCCCAACTTGAAGTAATGCGAAAGCGGTTTCGGGCACCAGGCCACCTCAGAGAGTTTTTTTTCTGACCTTACCGCAGTATCGGGCCTCTGTTGTGGTGGACATTTTATTGCCGCGATACTCGTGGGAACCAAAGGAAGAAAAAAAAAATAACCAAAGAGAGATGGAGAAGTAAATTTTTACATCACTCAGTTCCTATCAGGCCACGGATATTTTCGATCCTACCTCTACAAGATGGGCAAAGTAAACAATCCAGGATGCAATCACTGCAGCGCAACACATGACACAGCGCATCACACTTTTTTCGAATGTGCTTTAGCAGAAACAGAAAGAGAATCTTTAATAGTAGCAGTAGGAGAATTAACATCAGAAAATATAATTTCTGTAATGCTTGAAAACCAAGAAAAACGGAATGAAATAGCTAAATATATAGAATTAATACTACGCAGGAAGAAACAGCTCAGATATTTAGAGGACCTACAACAAGAATCATAAAAGAAAATTAAAAAAAGGAACAAGCACGGCCCAACTTGAAGTAATGCGAAAGCGGTTTCGGGCACCAGGCCACCTCAGAGAGTTTTTTCCTGACCTTACCGCAGTATCGGGCCTCTGCTGTGGTGGACATTTTATTGCCGCGATACTCGTGGGAACCAAAGGAAGAAAAAAAAAATAACCAAAGAGAGATGGAGTGTGGAGATAGAGCGGAGAGTGGAATGGATGCGGCTCCTTTTACCAGGAGCGGGAAGACGCCCAGGTCCCTAACGAACTCACCTCGAAGAGCCTTCATGCAAAAGATGACGGAGGACGGGGAAACCGCCATGCGGCGATGCGTGTATCTGATACGGGAAATGAAGGTTGTTCCAGAAATACAAAAAAATATTTCAAACAAAATTAAGCACGCTGCTTGAATTAAGCACGAGGAGCTGATGGACGTCATCGTCAGTTGCTTGGCAAGTTGGAAAAAAACAGAAGCCGAAGTTGATTGTAGGAAAAAGGACACAAGGGTTGAGATAAGAGCCAGTTCAAAGCGGCCTGCCTCAAGCCCTGCTGAACAGGCTGACGATCGGCGTAAAAAGAAGAAGAAAAAGCAGCCGGACATATCCAACGAGAGACACTGGAGTGGGTAAAGTTCCAACCAAAGAAGAAACGTCTGTTGAAGACGGCAGTTGATAATCCTCCAGAGAAAATAGTGGCTAAGGCTGTCACGGCAATGCCTCAGAGAAGTTCGAAAAAAACGAAACCTGATGCAGTGCTTATACGACCAAACGACAGACGCTCCTACGCTCAGGTGCTGGCTGATATCAAAGGAGGAGTTAAGCCAGAAGATTCGGGGACTGAAAATTAAAGGAGTCCGGCAAACCAGGTCTGGAGGTCTTCTAATAGAACTAGGTCCTGGGACAAAAAATCGAGAAGCCTTCAGGGAACCGATTAAAGGAGTATTGGGGGATAAGGCTACAGTAAATGGCCTTGAACCAAAATGTACTATTGTGATCCGGGATTTGGAATGCGTTGCCACAAAAGTGGAAGTGGAGGACGGAATACGGCGAGGTATCCCGGAAATAGGGGTTTTCAGGGTTGGGCTGACGACGGAAAATAATTGGGGGCAGAGAGCTGCAATCGTTGACCTAGCCGAACAAGCTTCCATAAAGCTGCTGAAGCAGGGAAGGCTCAAGGTAGGATGGGTTTACTGCAGTGTTAAGCCGCGGACTGATGTCACACATTGCTACAGGTGTCTGAGCTTCGGTCACATGGCTGGCTCTTGCAGAGGACCTGACCGAAGCAAAGCCTGCTACCGCTGCGAAAAGGAGGGACATATCGCTAATGCCTATAAAGAGAAAGTCCACTGCATACTCTGTGCCGATCCCGGCGAGCAACACGAAAATCTAGAACACGCTCTAGGGTTATCCAAGGTGTTCAGAGATGCTCTGAGAAAGGCCAAAGAGACAGGGAAATGATCAGCGTCCTCCACGCAGAACTAAACCGAAGCCGAGTGGCAGATGACCTTCTGTATCAGCTTGTCCGGGAGAAGAGTTCCGACATACTGCTCATTAGTTGGCAGTATACGGACAGAACCACTTCTTGGTTCTCGGACGAGCTGGGTACGGCTGCCATCTCGATACCTGACCCAGCGAAAGTTTCGCTACGAGAGCATGGGCGCAGCGTGGGTTCGTATGAGTGAAACACGCGGATATCACTTTTATAAGTGTTTATCTGACACCCAACGAGGCTGTAGTGGAATTCCGAGCAAAATTGGCGGAGCTCGAGGATACGGTTTTGAACACGACGGGTCGCATAGTGATTGGTGGCGATTTCAACGCTAAGGCAACGGAGTGGGGAATGCCTTACTCTGACTCGAGGGGAAGCGAGGTGCTAGGGTTTGCATCCAGAACGTGAAAAATACGTTTAATTCGGCCAGATGGAGCGACATGCTCCAAGCTCTAGAGCAGGAATTTCGTGTTCCAGAATATCTGCTAGGAATGATCAGCGACTACCTTGACAACCGTACTCTACTCTTCGAAACGGCTGAAGGACAAGGGAGTATCACTGTCTCTGGAGGTGCAGCGCAAGGTTCAATCCTCGGTCCCGACCTTTGGAATGTCGCATACGACAGTTTGTTGCGATTAAACATGCCGGATGAGTCAATGCTGGTCGGATATGCGGACGACGTTGCCGTGCTGATAGCAGCGCGAAACGTGGAGCTCCACCAACTGAAGCTCAATCAGACCATGCGGTCCATCCTTGGACTCAGAAGACTGCTGACTTGGCCGCAAATGGTGTCATGGCGCTGGCTCGATTGATAGCCAACATAGGTGGACCAAGATCGAGTCGGAGGCGTCTACTGATGTCTGCGATCCAGCCAGTGTTTCTGTATGGTGCCGAGATATGGGGTCATGCTCTGGCAAAGGAGTGCTATCGGATAAGGCTGGGTCGGGTACAAAGGCTGGCGGTGTTGCGAATGGCGTCTGTTTACAGAACTGTCTCGGAGCCAGCTGTCCTGGTTATCGCTGGCGTCATTCCAATTGCACTACTTGCAAGGGAGCGTCAGGCTATATACCGGAGAAAGGCCGAAGAAAATATAGAGTCAGTGCAGCAGGAAGAGCGGAATCGCACGCTTCGGCACTGGCAGGAGGACTGGGAACTGGAGGAACGAGGGATATGGACGACGCGGCTTATCGGCGAGGTTACTCCATGTGTAGAACGTCGACATGGAGAGGTAGATTACTACTTCACTCAGCTGCTGAGTGGACATGGATACTTTCGGGCCTATCTGCACAAGATGGGGAAGGCACGTTCAGCGGAGTGCATATATTGCTACATGCACGATGATGCTGAGCACACTTTTTTCATCTGTGAAAGGTGGGCTCGAGAGCGTATGCAGCTAAGGGAGGTTGTACGGCGGTTCTCCCCGGACACAGTCGTAGGCCACATTTTACAGGGTCGGGGAGCGTGGGACAGTTTGTCACTCTTTGCGCAGAAAATACTGCGGAAACAGAAGTTGGACCTAGACATCACAGAGGTCCAACCTACAGACTTTGGCTAGGCAGCAACCTTAAAGGCGATGGCATTGGACCTAGCCCGAAGTAATGTGACAAACGGTTCCAGGCTAGCGTCCGTGGAGAGCGGAAGGTTTTTTAGTCGGTATTCACAAGATGAAAGACTCCGACATTGTTGGACGCACATGCGCCCTTCATCCATAAAGGATTTTCCCTTCTAATAAAAAACAAAAAAAATTATTATTATTATTATTATTATTATTATTATTATTATTATTATTGGGAGGTAAAGGCTGGTACATGGTCTCAGACAAACGTTCTACCAACGGACGTCTTGAAAAAAACTGGGAAACGCCTACTGTAATTATCAGCTCTGCCAGCAAATCCTAATCTCACCTCCTCGAAGGTAGGTAACATAGTTATCTGCCGGGCACCTCCTGGTAACATACTTAGTATGGCTAACGAGATAGGGTAAAAGCGAATATTTGGCGCTCTAACCAAATAAAACAAGTTGGTACAGGACGGGCGTGTATTACTCGTACAAACGCGAAATGCTCGAAACTCCAAGCGCGTCTGTATTCGTAGCGAGCGGCGACTTGGTCGGCCATGTTAGGAGCGGCCGGAATTAAAAACGGAGATGAGTAAATCCATAAAGACTCAGTTTGCAATGGATAAAACAAAAAATATAAATACCCCAGGTGGTAATCTAGCTATGCTACAGAATCCATCCTCCAAGGAGGCCGATCCCACGGATTCTGGGGGAGATCGCTTATTGCTAAAAAAAAAATCTGTGCCGAATGACCCGGCTAGCAACCGGCGCTTAGAGGTATGCGGGCCTCTGAGTGTTAAATATGTTACCGAAGAACAGAAGAAACAAAAGCAGCAACCAAAAATGGGAAGTTACCCATTTCAAAGAAGCAACAAAATAGTTCGTTCTCCAGTTAAATCCAGAGCATCAACCGCATCAACTAAATGCAGTAAGAAACTGATCACCACACCAGAAAAGACGGTAAATGGAGGAACGCCGAAAGAAGGAATACACCAATTATCAGTTTCCCAAATTGAAACATCAAGGAACATCCCTGAAGATAAGGAGGAAGAGCAACTTCAGAAAATACAACAGCAGCGAGTAGCCAAAGAACACGGAAGATTAGAAGTAAGATGCCACACTCGGAAAGCAGAAGAGTACAAGACCCCGATCAGAAGCAATACTGATAAAACCCACCACGGGGAAGACTTACGCTGAAATCCTAGAGGAAATAAAACCTGAAAAAACAGAGATCGAAATCACAGGAATCCTCAGAACTCAAAATGGGGATGTGCTGCTGGAAATGGGAAAGGCCCGAAATAAAAAGGTAAATTCACCAAGGAGTTACAGGAAGCTCTAGGGACTTCGGCTAGTGTAAGGAATCTCACATCAAAGACTGCGATAGAGATTAAAGACTTGGATTGTGTAACAACCGTTGAGGAAGTTCAAAAGGCTATAAATAAGGAGTTAACGGAAGCTGTCGAATGCAAAATACATTTGACAGCACCAAATGGCAGGGAACAGATAACTGCGGTTGTAGTTATGGAAGAAAGCGATGCCAAAAAATTACTGGTAACATCGAAAATAAAAATTGTATGGATCAGATGCAGAATTAGGGAGAGAACAGAAGTTAACGATGCTACAAATGCCTTAACTTCGGTCACTTAAGGAGGCAATGCAAATATGAAGATCGTAGAGACTGCTGCTACAAGTGAGGACAAAAAGGACACACAATCAAAAACTGTTAACAAAAGGAAAGGTGCTTTTTGTGTAAGGAAATAAAAGCAGAAAGTCTGGAGCACGTGTCAGGATCCGGTTTGTGTAGAGTGTTTCGAACTGCACTTGAGGAGAGTAAAAGGCATAAAAATAATTAAGCTCTTACAAGGTGCACAGGAGCAAACCGGCCGATGATCTACTTTTACAGCTCGTCCGAGAAAAGAGTATCAATGTAGTAATAATCAGCGAGCAGTACAAAAATAAGGATTATCAGAATTGGTTCTCGGATTTCACAAGTACAGCAGCCATCTGGGTAGTAAATTAAGGGAAAATACAAATTAAGAGCCATGGAGCCGGAAATTGGTTTGTATGGATCACAAACGGCAAGGAAACAATAATAAGCTGTTACCTAACTCCAAATCAAACAGCACAGGAATATCGACAGAAAATCGCCTTTGACTTCAATGCTAAAGCAGTGGAGTGGGGCCAGTTACAGATAATAGGGGAAGGCAAATTTTGGAAATGGTAGCAAGACAAAATTTAATTGTGTTAAACTCAGGAAATACCAGCACATTCAGGAGACCCGGGTACACCGAAACAATACCCGATATATCCCCAGCAACAGAAGAACTTGCTAACAATACAGAAAACTGGATGGTTCTAGAGGATTATACTGGCAGCGATCATCAGTATATACAATTCGAAATATGTACAAGAAGGAGAGTAAGAAATCGCAACAACCAGCGAGAAGGTACATGGAACGTCAATAAGCTTGATAAAGAAAAAATGGCCAGTGTAATAAGGAGAAAGAGTAATGCAAGTGCCACAGAACGAAACAGGCGGAGAACGAGCAGAAGCAGTGGTGAAAGTTACTATGGACACCATCGCAAGAGCTTGTGAAGAATCAATGCCCAAGAATTTTGGAAAAAGAAACAGATGCCCTGTATATTGGTGGACAGAAGAAATAGCGGAATTGAGAAGAAAATGTTTGCGTCTCTGCCGCATAGCACAGCGACAGAGAAATGGAGCAGCAGAAACAAGCAAACTAGAGGAATATAGAATAGCGAGAAAAACGCTCCGAATTATAATAAAGAAGAGTAAAATGAAAAACTGGAAAAGTTTGTGTGAAGAAATAAACAATGATCCCTGGGGACTTGGATACAAAATTGTAATGAAAAGAATCAGAGCACCAGCATCAGAAAATCAGCTAGAAGCGGACGTTATGGAAAATATTGTAAACACACTTTTTCCTACACACCCTAGAAGAAATGTATTGCAGAGGCACGAAGAACCAGGAGAAGCCCCAATTTTTGCACAAATAGAACTAGAAGATGCAGTAAAATCTATGAAAAACAAGAAAGGCCCCGGGCCTGATAGAATACCAGCATAGGTCATCAAGTCAGTAGCTTCGAATAATTCACAATTGATGCTGAATATGTATAATTGCTGCCTAAAAGAAGGAGTATTCAGCAAAAGGTGGAAAGAGGCAAGACCGGTTTTAATTAACAAAGGTAAAGGAGGAAGAGGAGCAGGATTGTCATACAGGCCACTATGTATGTTAGATACGGTCGGAAAACTCTTCGAAAGGTTAATAAAAACAAGACTGCAAGCAACAATTCATACAGCTGGTGGATTAGTGAACACACAGTTCGGGTTCAGAAAGGGAAGGTCAACCGTTGACGCTATCAAGGTGGTAGCAGAAATTGTGGAAGCCTCACGAATGGAAACACATCACTCGAGGAAAATAGTTCTACTTGTTACCTTGGATGTCAAAAATGCCTTTAATTCGGCAAGATCGACTGACATCATAGACGCATTACAAAATAAGTTTACTATACCTACGTACCTTCTGAAAGTTATAATAGATTACTTAAGCGAGCGAAGATTGATATACAACACGGTAGATGGAAAGAGGATAAAGGATCTTACAGCATGAGTAGCACAAGGATCAATACTAGGACCAGAACTATGGAATGTTCTGTACAACAGTCTATTATGTATGGAAATGCCTGAAAATATACAGCTAGTAGGTTATGCTGATGATATAGCAGCTATTATAACGGCACGGGATATAGCAGAATCACAGATTAGGCTGAATCAAGTTATGAGAAGAGTGTATAGTTGGATGAGGGAACATAGATTAGAATTAGGAACGGCAAAAACAGAAATCGTTACTAAGAAAAGAATACCAACTATAATTCCAATGCAAGTAGGTCCAGAAACAATAATGACCAAAGAATCAGCAAATTACTTAGGAGTTACTATTGATACAAGGCTAACGTTTTGGCAACAAATCCAAAAAGTAGCAGATAAAGCAGCAGAAGCTACAATCAAGCTAAGCAAACTTATGGCAAACATTGGAGGACCCAAACCAGAAAAAAGATAAATCATTATGAAAACCGCAGAATCAATCCTTCTATACGGAGCTGAAATCTGGGCACATGCGATGGACAAGAGGTATTGTAAAAAACGCATAGCAGCGGTGCAACGAAGAGGGGCTCTCCGAGTCGCGTGCTTCTATCGAACAGTTTCGCATTCGGCGGTCATGGTAATCGCGGGCGTGATTCCGATTGATTTGCTAGCGCAAGAACGAAGAAATATATATATAAGGGATCAAGCAACGAGCCGAGATGTCATTGTAGCAGAGGAAAGAAGGTACACGATGACAAGATGGTAAGAACACTGGAGTAATGATCAGCACGGGCGATGGACGGCTAGATTAATCCCACAAGTAGAAGTCTGGTTTAACCGACACCATGGAGAAGTAAATTTTTACATCACTCAGTTCCTATCAGGCCACGGATATTTTCGATCCTACCTCTACAAGATGGGCAAAGTAAACAATCCAGGATGCAGTCACTGCAGCGCAACACATGACACAGCGCTTCACACTTTTTTCGAATGTGCTTTAGCAGAAACAGAAAGAGAATCTTTAATAGTAGCAGTAGGAGAATTAACATCAGAAAATATAATTTCTGTAATGCTTGAAAACCAAGAAAAACGGAATGAAATAGCTAAATATATAGAATTAATACTACGCAGGAAGAAACAGCTCAGATATTTAGAGGACCTAGAACAAGAATCATAAAAGAAAATTAAAAAAAGGAACAAGCACGGCCCAACTTGAAGTAATGCGAAAGCGGTTTCGGGTTGGTTTCACCGTGGGAAAAGGAGGTGGCGTATTTGGTGAGTAGACCGAACAAGATCATGGGAGTCTCACATACCCTTTAAGTGCGGACCCTTCAAGATACCTATAAAAGGTTTTCACCACCGACCTACGAAAAAAAAAATATTTATTATTATTATTATTAATATTATTATTATTATTATTATTATTATAATTATTATTATTATTATTATTATTATTATTATTATTATTATTATTATTATCATTATTATCATTATTATTATTATTATTATTATTA
>OZ012682.1:38852372-38917372 GCA_963942445.1 Argyra leucocephala | reverse complement strand
ATTATTATTATTATTATTATTATTATTTATTATTATTATTATTATTATTATTATTATTATTATTATTATTATTATTATTATTATTCTTATTATTATTATTATTATTATTATTATTATTATTATTATTATTATTATTATTATTATTATTATTATTATTATTATTATTATTATTATTATTATTATTATTATTATTATTATTATTATTATTATTATTATTATTATTATTATTATTATTATTATTATTATTATTATTATCATTATTATTATTATTATTATTATTATTATTATTATTATTATTATTATTATTATTATTATTATTATTATTATTATTATTATTATTATTATTATTATTATTATTATTATTATTATTATTATTATTATTATTATTATTATTATTATTATTATTATTATTATTATTATTATTATTATTATTATTATTATTATTATTATTATTATTATTATTATTATTATTATTATTATTATTATTATTATTATTATTATTATTATTATTATTATTATTATTATTATTATTATTATTATTATTATTATTATTATTATTATTATTATTATTATTATTATTATTATTATTATTATTATTATTATTATTATTATTATTATTATTATTATTATTATTATTATTATTATTATTATTATTATTATTATTATTATTATTATTATTATTATTATTATTATTATTATTATTATTATTATTATTATTATTATTATTATTATTATTATTATTATTATTATTATTATTATTATTATTATTATTATTATTATTATTATTATTATTATTATTATTATTATTATTATTATTATTATTATTATTATTATTATTATTATTATTATTATTATTATTATTATTATTATTATTATTATTATTATTATTATTATTATTATTATTATTATTATTATTATTATTATTATTATTATTATTATTATTATTATTATTATTATTATTATTATTATTATTATTATTATTATTATTATTATTATTATTATTATTATTATTATTATTATTATTATTATTATTATTATTATTATTATTATTATTATTATTATTATTATTATTATTATTATTATTATTATTATTTTTATTATTATTATTATTATTATTATTATTATTATTATTATTATTATTATTATTATTATTATTATTATTATTATTATTATTATTATTATTATTATTATTATTATTATTATTATTATTATTATTATTATTATTATTATTATTATTATTATTATTATTCTTATTATTATTATTATTATTATTATTATTATTATTCTTATTATTATTATTATTATTATTGTTTAGTCTTAATTAGAATAATTTAGAAATATTTATTTAGGACAAAATGTGTTTAAGATTATTGTTAGGTACAATTATTATTTTAATTTTTATGACATATTTGCAAGCGATAACATTATTTCAATTTGGTTATTTGCTTTTAATGTTGATCTTTCTCAAGAAATAGTTTAAAGTTTTATTTTGTATTTTTATTTTATTACAGCAATATTTGTTTTCTTTAATAGTGATAATTTGTTGTACATCTAAAAACAGATGCTGATAAATTGTTTGTGTTTAAAGATATGATTTAAATTGCGTTAAGATTTCAGGCATAAAATATATTGTAAATGTTAAATATTGTTTGCTTTCTATTTTTAATAAATTTTGTAAATTAAGAATATTAAAATTAGGAGTATGGTTTTTAGATTTATTTTTGTATAAAAGGATTTGATATTTTGTAATAAAGATAGATCTTTTCAGAACAACGAAAATTACGGTTGTTTTATTTTGATCATTATTGTAAAAGATTAATGAAATAGTGTTTCCTAGGCTACCCTGTTCCTTTTAATTAAATCGATTTCAATAGTGATCACCAACAGATCAGAATAAAGAAGGAACATTGTGGATACAACTTCTCAAGTACGAGAAGTTCTTCACTGTTCATTTTGGTGACCCCGACGTGATTTGAACACGCAACATTCTGATAAACATCTGGAAAGAAGTTCTTCAAAGGAAGACATTTATTTTAAATTCAAGAAATGGATCAATTAACAGCAGAACAGATTTTGCTATCAAAACAAATAAAGGCTTTAAAGGTAGCCTATGAGCAATTGGCTGAGGAAAGGAAGACGATCAAGTTGATACAAGAAAGAATATCAAAGATTGATCATTTATGGGAATCCTTTGACAAACGTGATAATACCATACAGTCGGCATATGGAAATTTAACAGATCATTTATATTTCTTTGAGAATTTTTATGATCAAACACAAAAATTATATAAAGGGTTTAGATCATGTTTAATGTTGAAACAGCTTTAGTTGTAAATGTGGAAGATATAATAAAGGAGTCGCTACATCCAGTATATACAATAGATCATCGGAATTCGTTTATATTTGTACAAAGATCTATGTATGGCATATGTGTTAAGGGCTATAAACTTCATGAAAAAGAAAGTTCCTGGTCACAAGGAGCATTCTTGGTTATCAACCGAAGAAATTAATAACGCATTAATAATTATAGTAAAAGAAATTCAAAGGAATTACTTCCAAGAAGATATTAAGCAATTAGAACGAAATTTTATAGTCTCTAAAAGTTGTAAACTATCGTCATTGGCACCGTTTGTGGACACTAAAGGAATATTAAGAGTAGGAGGCAGATTAGATAATGCTGCTATTTCAAACAACGCAAAGTATCCAATGTTACTTCCAGGAACAGACTTTGTTTCCAAATTGTTATTAAAACATTTACATGAAAAACATTTACATGCTGGACCACTGGCTTTATTAGCAATTACAAGACAAAGGTTTTGGATAATTCAAGGCGGAAGATTAGTCAGAATAGTGGTAAATAAAGGTGTAAAGTGTGTAAAGGCAAAACCACAGTTGTTACAACAAATGATGGGGAATCTTCCAACAGAACGAGTGTTACCTGTAAGGGCTTTTTTAAATATAGGTGTAGATTTTTGTGGTCCAATTTGGACACATTTTCATCTCAGAGGCAAACGACCACAGAAAAGTTATTTTGCTGTTTTTTGTTGTTTTGTCACAAAGGCGATTCATTTAGAGGTAGTTACAGATTTGACAACTGATGCATTTTTAGCAGCACTTAAAAGATTTATAGCCAGGAGAGGTTTATGTAAAAACTTATTCTGTGATAATGCCACGAATTTTGTTGGAGCAAAAAATAAGTTGGATGAGTTAAAGGCATTGTTCGAAAAACAGGAAACTAAAGAAAAGGTTGTCAAAAATTGCAGTGATAATGGGATAGAATTTCATTTTTCGCCACCAAGATCACCACATTTTGGAGGTTTATGGGAGGCTGCTGTTAAATCGTCAAAGAAGCTGTTGCAACAAACGCTAGTATCAGCATCACTAACATTTGAAGAATTAAGTACAGTGGTTGCTGAAGCCGAGGCAGTTCTTAATTCAAGGCCTCTGACACCATTATCATCAAATCCAAATGACTTCGCAGCACTGACTCCAGGCCACTTTTTAATTGGAGAACCATTAACAGCTTTACCTGAATATGACAATTCAGATGCCAAATTGACGTCACTGACTAGATGGAAATTAGTAACAGCACTTCGGCATGAATTTTGGCGCAGATGGTCTAACGAATATTTATCTGAACTTCAACATAGATATAAATGGAAACAACCTGAAACGAACATAGTTCCTGGGATGTTAGTAATGTTAAAAGAGGATAATACTCCACCTCTTAAATGGCACATGGGGCGAATAGAAGAAGTCATTAAAGGCACAGATGGATTTGTGAGGGTAGTGAACGTGAAAACGGCTAATGGAATTTTCAAGCGTACAATACACAACTTAGCACCTATTCCGGTGGAGACGCAGAATGAAAGTTGTTCAGTTTCAGAAAATAGCAAGTCACAAAAAAGACATAATAAACGAGAGCAAAGGTCGCCAAGGAAGAAACTGAAATCAGATGGAATATTTAGCACTACAATGTTTTTATTAGTAACGATCTTATTCCTTCCATTACTTGCCTTTGCTGAACCAGTTTCGTCACCATTTAATATAACGAGTTTAGATCAGAATGCAGGAATTTATTTGGATAACCTAGGTACTGGTTATTTGATAAAAACAAATTGGAAAATAATTGTATATTATAATTTGTCAACATATTGGCAAACATACGAGATGTTAAATGAAGGGATTCAGAAGATAAGAAGCATGTCTACAATAACAACAGACTATCATTATATGTCTTTGCTCACAAAGGAATATGAACACCAGATCCACGAAACTGATGAAATAAATTATTTATTATTTCATGTGGATAATTATTCTAATCGGCACAAAAGAGGCTTGATCAACGCAATAGGAAATGTAGCAAATATTTTATTTGGAGTATTAGATAATGAGTATGCTACGAAAATTGAGAATATCATTGAGAATGTTAAGAAGGCTCAAGATCATGTACACAAACTAATAATGGATCAAACATCAATAATTGAAGCTACCAGTCATTTAATAAAAAATCACAAGAACAATATTTAAACAATTTTAACAAGATTCAAATTGAGTTAAATGAAGTCATACTGAGAGTCAATAACGTTTCTGAGCACTTATATCGAGAGAAAGTTACACAATCTCTGTTATTATTTTCTCAATATATATTATTAACTTTGGGTGAATTTAGAAGAATGCAAGAAAAAATAATGGATGTTATCACAGATATACAACATGGCAAAGCCAATCCGTTCATATTATCACCGAAACAGTTATCTGACCATTTAGATCAAATTAAATCATTAATTTCTCCAACGCTCAGGTTACCACAGCTTTCGGAGCTATACGGATTAATGTCAAATTATGAAAGAAAGAACTATATCTCATCAATGTCAACTAAGGGTCTATACACCAGTTAAGACGTGGATTCAACTTCATCAACCTAATACTTGTTTGTTTTCTTTGGCTAAAGAGAATATATATAACGTAGCTTGCGATGGTCAAACTCATCAAATGACGCTGCATGACAATGGCATACTATCGCTATTTGAAGATTGCACACTGAAGGATGATGAAGTCATAATACAGTCTTATAAGGTTAAAACATTAGAAATGGAAAAACTCAGTTCATCACTAATAAGGTTACCGCCAGACATCAATTACACCATTTCTAATTTAAATCTTACGAAAACGTTAAATCATGCTGAAGAGTCTTTCTTAATGAAGTATGGAACAATTCAAAATCAAATCCAATCATTAACAAAGGAGGTATCTGATTATTCAGATTTATCAAGTAATGACACACATCAATATATCATCAGTTACTTGGGTTTGATATCAGTAATAGCAGTTATAATAGTTTTGTTGGTACGAAAGGTAATATATAAAAAGTCACAATCGTCAAATTCTACAATAGTATTTACAAGGGATGGTCTCCATGATGATGTTCGAAGTCTCAACAAAAAGGAAAAATTACAAGGAAGATTGGTCAACTTATCACCAACAGGCGCAGCATTTTCAAAAGATGATTTTCGTATTGATGCTGGAAGCATCAACGCCGGGGAGAATGTTTAGTCTTAATTAGAATAATTTAGAAATATTTATTTAGGACAAAATGTGTTTAAGATTATTGTTAGGTACAATTATTATTTTAATTTTTATGACATATTTGCAAGCAATAACATTATTTCAATTTGGTTATTTGCTTTTAATGTTGATCTTTCTCAAGAAATAGTTTAAAGTTTTATTTTGTATTTTTATTTTATTACAGCAATATTTGTTTTCTTTAATATTGATAATTTGTTGTATACCTAAAAACAGATGCTGATAAATTGTTTGTGTTTAAATATATGATTTAAATTGCGTTAAGATTTCAGGCATACAATATATTGTAAATGTTAAATATTGTTTGCTTTCTATTTTTAATAAATTTTGTAAATTAAGAATATTAAAATTAGGAGTAGGGTTTTTAGATTTATTTTTGTATAAAAGGATTTGATATTTTGTAATAAAGATAGATCTTTTCAGAACAACGAACATTACGGTTGTCTTATTTTGATCATTATTGTAAAAGATTAATGAAATTGAACATTGGACTAGTGTTTCATTATCATTATTATTATTATTATTATTATTATTATTATTATTATTATTATTATTATTATTATTATTATTATTATTATTATTATTATTATTATTATTATTATTATTATTATTATTATTATTATTATTATTATTATTATTATTATTATTATTATTATTATTATTATTATTATTATTATTATTATTATTATTATTATTATTATTATTATTATTATTATTATTATTATTATTATTATTATTATTATTATTATTATTATTATTATTATTATTATTATTATTATTATTATTATTATTATTATTATTATTATTATTATTATTATTATTATTATTATTATTATTATTATTATTATTATTATTATTATTATTATTATTATTATTATTATTATTATTATTATTATTATTATTATTATTATTATTATTATTATTATTATTATTATTATTATTATTATTATTATTATTATTATTATTATTATTATTATTATTATTATTATTATTATTATTATTATTATTATTATTATTATTATTATTATTATTATTATTATTATTATTATTATTATTATTATTATTATTATTATTATTATTATTATTATTATTATTATTATTATTATTATTATTATTATTATTATTATTATTATTATTATTATTATTATTATTATTATTATTATTATTATTATTATTATTATTATTATTATTATTATTATTATTATTATTATTATTATTATTATTATTATTATTATTATTATTATTATTATTATTATTATTATTATTATTATTATTATTATTATTATTATTATTATTATTATTATTATTATTATTATTATTATTATTATTATTATTATTATTATTATTATTATTATTATTATTATTATTATTATTATTATTATTATTATTATTATTATTATTATTATTATTATTATTATTATTATTATTATTATTATTATTATTATTATTATTATTATTATTATTATTATTATTATTATTATTATTATTATTATTATTATTATTATTATTATTATTATTATTATTATTATTATTATTATTATTATTATTATTATTATTATTATTATTATTATTATTATTATTATTATTATTATTATTATTATTATTATTATTATTATTATTATTATTATTATTATTATTATTATTATTATTATTATTATTATTATTATTATTATTATTATTATTATTATTATTATTATTATTATTATTATTATTATTATTATTATTATTATTATTATTATTATTATTATTATTATTATTATTATTATTATTATTATTATTATTATTATTATTATTATTATTATTATTATTATTATTATTATTATTATTATTATTATTATTATTATTATTATTATTATTATTATTATTATTATTATTATTATTATTATTATTATTATTATTATTATTATTATTATTATTATTATTATTATTATTATTATTATTATTATTATTATTATTATTATTATTATTATTATTATTATTATTATTATTATTATTATTATTATTATTATTATTATTATTATTATTATTATTATTATTATTATTATTATTATTATTATTATTATTATTATTATTATTATTATTATTATTATTATTATTATTATTATTATTATTATTATTATTATTATTATTATTATTATTATTATTATTATTATTATTATTATTATTATTATTATTATTATTATTATTATTATTATTATTATTATTATTATTATTATTATTATTATTATTATTATTATTATTATTATTATTATTATTATTATTATTATTATTATTATTATTATTATTATTATTATTATTATTATTATTATTATTATTATTATTATTATTATTATTATTATTATTATTATTATTATTATTATTATTATTATTATTATTATTATTATTATTATTATTATTATTATTATTATTATTATTATTATTATTATTATTATTATTATTATTATTATTATTATTATTATTATTATTATTATTATTATTATTATTATTATTATTATTATTATTATTATTATTATTATTATTATTATTATTATTATTATTATTATTATTATTATTATTATTATTATTATTATTATTATTATTATTATTATTATTATTATTATTATTATTATTATTATTATTATTATTATTATTATTATTATTATTATTATTATTATTATTATTATTATTATTATTATTATTATTATTATTATTATTATTATTATTATTATTATTATTATTATTATTATTATTATTATTATTATTATTATTATTATTATTATTATTATTATTATTATTATTATTATTATTATTATTATTATTATTATTATTATTATTATTATTATTATTATTATTATTATTATTATTATTATTATTATTATTATTATTATTATTATTATTATTATTATTATTATTATTATTATTATTATTATTATTATTATTATTATTATTATTATTATTATTATTATTATTATTATTATTATTATTATTATTATTATTATTATTATTATTATTATTATTATTATTATTATTATTATTATTATTATTATTATTATTATTATTATTATTATTATTATTATTATTATTATTATTATTATTATTATTATTATTATTATTATTATTATTATTATTATTATTATTATTATTATTATTATTATTATTATTATTATTATTATTATTATTATTATTATTATTATTATTATTATTATTATTATTATTATTATTATTATTATTATTATTATTATTATTATTATTATTATTATTATTATTATTATTATTATTATTATTATTATTATTATTATTATTATTATTATTATTATTATTATTATTATTATTATTATTATTATTATTATTATTATTATTATTATTATTATTATTATTATTATTCCCCCACATGGTAGTGACCTTGACGTGGTGTGGGGGCTTAGCTCGCAATGATTCATCATGCTACGCTACCGGGAGCATATGGTCCTGGCAGGGTTACCTATGCCAGATTGGATGATGCTTGAGCGGCGTACAAACTACTACCAGCCCCCCTAATCTAGTGGTGTGATGCGACCCGTGCCCAGTGGACTAGTTGGTAGCAAGGGGGTAATACTTAGCTATCGCAAACGGAGCCTCTCTGATACCAGGTCACCTCAGAGAGTTTTTTCCTGACCTTACCGCAGTATCGGGCCTCTGCTGTGGTGGACATTTTATTGCCGCGATACTCGTGGGAACCAAATGGAAAAAAAAAGAAACAAAAAAAATGAAAGAGAGATGGAATGTGAAGATAGAGCGGAGAGTGGAATGGATGCGGCTCCTTTTACCAGGAGCGGGAAGACGCCCAGGTCTCCCCTGGCGGCGCTTGTGTCAACAGAGACACCAAAAACAATGAAGGGACAGAGTGACCAAATACAGGCACCGGAGATGGGCCGTGAAGCGGTGGAGGCAGCACCGATGATCGTGCAGGTTGAGGAGCAAGAAAATCAGATTCTAACGAACTCGCCTCGAAGAGCCTTCATGCAAAAGATGAGGGAGGACGAGGAAACCGCCATGCGGCGATGCGTGGATCTGATACGGGAAATGAAGGTTGTTCCAGAAATACAAAAAAATATTTCAAACAAAATTAAGCACGGACTGGCCGAACTTGAGGAGCTGATGGACGTCATCGTCAGTTGCCGGGCAAGTTGGAAAAAAACAGAAGCCGAAGTTGATTGTAGAAAAAAGGAGACAAGGGTTGAGATAACAGCCAGTACAAAGCGGCCTGCCTCAAGCCCTGCTGAACAGGCTGACGATCGGCGTAAAAAGAAGAAAAAAAAAGCAGCCGGGCAAAACCAGCGAGAGACACTGGAGTGGATAAAGGTCCAACCAAAGAAGAAACGTCTGTTTAAGGCGGCAGTTGAAAATCCTCCAGAGAAAATGGTGGCTAAGACTGTCGCGGCAATACCTCAGAGAAGTTCGAAAAAAACGAAACCTGACGCAGTGCTTATACGATCAAACGACGGACGCTCCTACGCTCAGGTGCTGGCTGATATCAAAGGAGGAGTTAAGCCAGAAGAGTCGGGGACTGAAATTAAAGGAGTCCGGCAGACCAGGTCTGGAGGTCTCCTAATAGAACTAGGTCCTGGAACCAAAAATCGAGAAGCCTTCAGGGAAGCGATTAAAGGAGTATTGGGGGACAAGGCTACAGTAAATGGCCTTGAACCAAAATGCACTATTGTGATTCGGGATTTGGAATGCGTTGCCACAAAAGTGGAAGTGGAGGACGCAATACGGCGAGATATCCCGGAAATAGGGGTTTTCAGGGTTGGGCTGACGACGGAAAATAATTGGGGGCAGAGAGCTGCAATCGTTGACCTGGCCGAACAAGCTGCCATAAAGCTGCTGAAGCAGGGAAGGCTCAAGGTAGGATGGGTTTACTGCAGGGTTAAGCCAAGGACTGATGTCACACATTGCTACAGGTGTCTGAGTTTCGGTCACATGGCTGGCTCTTGCAGGGGACCTGACCGAGGCAAAGCCTGCTACCGCTGCGGAAAGAAGGGACATATCGCTAAGGCCTGTAAAGAGAAAGTCCACTGCATACTCTGGGCCGATGCGGGCGAGCATCATGGAAATCTAGAACACGCTCTAGGCACAGGGTTATGCAAGGTGTTCAGAGATGCTCTGAGAAAGGCCAAAGAGACAGGGAAATGATCAGCGTCCTCCAGGCAAACCTAAACCGAAGCCGAGTGGCAGATGACCTTCTGCATCAGCTTTTCCGGGAGAAGAGTTCCGACATACTGCTCATTAGTGAGCAGTATAAGGACAGAACCACTTCTTGGTTCTCGGACGAGCTGGGTACGGCTGCCATCTGGATACCTGACCCAGCGAAAATTTCGGTACGAGATCATGGGCGCGGGCGTGGGTTCGTATGGGTGAAACATGCGGATATCACTTTTATAAGTGTTTACCTGACACCCATAGCGGATTTCCGAGCGAAATTGGCGGACCTAGAGGATACGGTTCTGAACACGACGCGTCGCATAGTGATTGGTGGCGATTTCAACGCTAAGGCAACGGAGTGGGGAATGCCTTACCCTGACTCGAGGGGAAGCGACGTGCTAGGGTTTGCATCCAGAACGGGCTTACTTGTTCTGAATGCTGGCTCGGCATCTACTTTCCGTCGACCGGGGTACTCAGAAACCATTCCCGACGTATCCTTTGCCTGCGAGCGCTTGGCCGCTTTGGTCGAAGGCTGGCATGTGATCGAGGACTACACGGGCAGTGACCATCAGTACATTGTATTCGTGGTCCGTGAGAGAAGGCAACTCCAAAGAACAATTACTAACAGACCACAGCGCTGGAACATGGGGAGAATTGACGAAGCAGTATTTGCAGTGGTCATCCTGGGAGGTTTCCAAATGCAGGTCGAGGGGGAGCCTGCAAGCCCTCACGAGGCAGGGCCATTGGTTGACGCCACTCTGCGTCAAATCACTCTAGCCTGCGACCGCTCAATGCCTCGAAGGCGAGTTCCTCATGGAAAACAGCCTATGTACTGGTAGACAGCCGAGATAGCTGACCTCCGGAGAGATTGTCTCCGGCTGAGGAGAAAGGCTCAGAGAGCTAGAACGGAAGAAGAGGTTAGGCTCAGGTCCTCGGATCACAAGGAGAAAAAACGCCAGTTGCGACGTGCAATCAATCACAGCAAGGCGAGATGCTGGGAAGCGCTGAGAGAGGATATAAACTCAGATCCATGGGGTTTAGGTTACAAAATTGTAACCCAGAAAATTGGGGCACTGAAAACCCCTCCGCCCATGGATATGCGCACCACAACGCATCTAGTTAATGCCCTCTTTCCAGTGCATTCCCAGCGAGCTACTAGAGTATACAACCGGGATGGCGCTTCTCCGTTTACAATGGAGGAGCTGGAAGTGGCCATCCAATCCCTCAAGGTCAAGAAGGCCCCAGGTCCAGACGGTATCCAAGGAGAGATATTAAAGCTGGTTTTTCGGTATAATCCGAATATTCTGTTGAGTATGTACAACGCCTGTCTTTCAGCGGGAATTTTCCCCAAGTGTTGGAAGACAGCTAGGCTGGTACTTATCAGCAAGGAGAAAGGAGATCCGGAGCTACCTTCCTCATACCGTCCGCTGTGCATGCTGGACACTGCTGGAAAGGTTCTAGAGAAGTTACTCAAGCCAAGGCTGTTGTCTGCCATCGAGGCAGCCGGAGGTTTGTCACCGCATCAGTACGGTTTCAGAGCTGGTCGTTCCACAGCAGATGCCATTGTGGAAGTTACATCTGCGATGAGCAGGGCCGAGGACCACAACCATTTTTCACGTCGTATAGTCCTCCTTGTGACTTTAGACGTGAAAAATGCGTTTAATTCGGCCAGATGGAGCGACATGCTTCAAGCTCTAGAGCAGGAATTTCGTGTTCCAGAATATCTGCTAGGAATGATCAGCGACTACCTTGACGACCGTACTGTACTCTTCGATACGGCTGGAGGACAAGGGAGTATCACGGTCTCTGGAGGTGCAGCGCAAGGTTCAATCCTCGGTCCCGACCTTTGGAATGCCGCATACGATAGTCTGTTGCGCTTAAACATGCCGGATGAGTCAATGCTCGTCGGATATGCGGACGACGTTGCCGTGCTGATAGCAGCGCGAAACCTGGAGCTCGCCCAACTGAAGGTCAATCAAACCATGCGGTCCATCCTTTCTTGGATGGACAGCCGCGGACTGTCGTTGGCATTGAGCAAGACGGAGGTCGTAGTGCTGACAAAAAGGAGGATGAACCTTGAGCTCCAGATGCGCATCGGCGAAGAAGAGGTGCAGACAAAACGGGCGGTAAAATATCTCGGCATCATGATTGACAGCAGGCTAAATTACTTTGAGCAGATCAAGAAGACTGCTGACAGGGCCGCAAATGGTGTCATGGCGCTGGCTCGATTGATGGCCAACATAGGTGGACCAAGATCGAGTCGGAGGCGGCTACTGATGTCTGCGGTCCAGTCAGTCTTGCTGTATGGTGCCGAGATATGGGGTCATGCTCTCGCAAAGGAGTGCTATCGGATAAGGCTGGGTCGGGTCCAAAGGCTGGCGGCGTTGCGAGTGGCGTCTGCTTACAGAACTGTCTCGGAGCCAGCTGTCCTGGTTATCGCTGGCGTCATCCCAATTGCACTACTTGCAAGGGAGCGTCAAGCGATATACCGGAGAAAGGCCGAAGAAAATATAGAGTCAGTGCAGCTGGAAGAGCGGAATCGCACGCTTCGGCAATGGCAGAAGAACTGGGAATTGGAGGAACGAGGGATTTGGACGAGGCGGCTCATCGGGGAGGTTACCCCATGGGTAGAACGTCGACATGGAGAGGTAGATTACTACATCACTCAGCTGCTGAGTGGACATGGATACTTTCGGGCCTATCTGCACAAGATGGGGAAGGCACGTTTAGCGGAGTGCATATATTGCCACATGCACGATGACGCTGAGCACACTTTTTTCATCTGTGAAAGGTGGGCTCGAGAGCGTATGCAGCTAAGGGAAGTTGTACCGCGGTTCTCTCCGGACACAGTTGTGGACCACATTTTACAGGATAGGGGAGCGTGGGACAGTTTGTCACTCTTTTCGCAGAAAATACTGCGGAAAAAGAAGGTGGACCTAGACACCACAGAGGTCCAACCTACAGACTTTGGCTAGGCAGCAGCCTTCAAGGCGAAGGCATTGGACCTAGCCCGAAGTAATGTGACAAACGGTTCCAGGCTAGTGTCCGTGGAGAGCGGGAGGTTTTTTAGTCGGTATGCCCAATATGGGAGACTCCGACATTGTTGGACGCACGTGCGCCCTTCATCCATAAAGGATTTTCCCTTCTAAAAAAAAAAAAAAAAAAAAAAAAAAAAAAAAATTATTATTATTATTATTATTATTATTATTATTATTATTATTATTATTATTATTATTATTATTATTATTATTATTATTATCATTATTATTATTATTATTATTATTATTATTATTATTATTATTATTATTATTATTATTATTATTATTATCTAGAGGACGCAGTATCGGAACAAGAGGGGCAGAAAATTATTGGTGGCGATTTTAATGCAAAAGCAGTGGAGTGGGGAATGCCCACCACGAACAGCAGAGGATCGCAGATTTTAGACATGGCAGCCAGACAAGGGCTGATAATCATAAACTCCGGAAGCACAACAACGTTTCGGCGACCAGGGTACGCAGAAACAATACCGGACATCTCTCTGGCTACACAGAATATAGCGGGATTTATTACTGATTGGGTAGTTATGGAGGACTACACAGGGAGCGATCATCAGTACATTACGTTCAATATAAATATTAGAGAAGAAATGATATCCGACAGCACAACGGAAAGTTCTAGATATAACGTGAATAAACTCGATACTAGAAGATTGAGTGAATCACTTAGATATAGCCTAGGTGACACAATGCAGGCAGGTGTAGAGCTAGAAGGTAGGATAAAAGCTGAGGCAGTGGTAGAGCAGACAATGAGTGCACTCATACTAGCCTGCGAGGAGTCAATGCCGCGAAAGAGGAAATTTACAAAAAGAAAACCGGTATACTGGTGGAATGAAGAAATAGCGGAGCTACGAAGAAGGTGTCAGCATCTTCGAAGAATTGCACAGCGATCACGGAACAGAGCGGATGCAACGGAAAAAATGGCAGCATATAAAATAAGCCGCAAAACAATAAGCCGCAAAACACTCAGGAAAACCATAAAATTGAGCAAAAAGGTTGAATGGAAAAAGCTTTGCGAAGATGTAAACAGTGACCCTTGGGGGCTAGGATACAAGATAGTCATGAAGAAGTTGAAAATAGCTACAGCAACAAATTCAATCGAAGAGAGCTCGATGGAAAATATAGTAGATATTTTATTCCCAGCGCACCCGATAAGAAACTGGAGTGATGTGATGGTTTCACCAGAGGAAGTACCAGCTTTCACGCAGGAGGAACTTGTGGAAGCAACAAAAACTATGAAGAATAAGAAAGCTCCAGGCCCTGACGGGATTCCAGCGGAAGTCATCAAAGCCGTGGTGGAAACTTGCCCGCAAATGATGCTGAATATGTACAACACATGTCTAAAAGAAGGCGTTTTCAGCAAAAGATGGAAGGTAGCTCGACTTGTCTTAATCGACAAAGGGAAAGGCGGCAGAGTCTCACCGTCCTCGTTCAGACCACTGTGTATGCTGGACACGGCTGGAAAGCTCCTCGAAAGGCTATTGAAACCCAGAATAGAAGAGGCGATACGAACGACCGGTGGTCTGTCAGATATGCAATTCGGATTCAGACAAGGAAGATCAACAATAGATGCAATACGAGTTGTAATGGAAAAGGTAGAAGCGGCGGAAGCAAGGAACCATTTCTCAAGAAGAATAGTTGTCTTTGTTACCTTGGACGTGAAAAACGCCTTCAACTCGGCAAGATGGGAAGACATGATTGATGCCCTGGAAAAAAATTTCAGCATCCCAGCATATCTGCTCAGGATGGTAAAAGACTACCTGAGAGAACGCAGCCTTCAGTATGAAACCAAGATCGGCAGTGTAATCAAAAGCGTAACATCCGGCGCAGCACAAGGATCGATCCTAGGACCGGACCTGTGGAATATATTATACAATAGCTTGCTGGAGGCAGAAATGCCAGATGATATAACTCTAGTAGGCTTTGCAGACGACCTAGGTGCAATAATATCAGCTCGGACCATGGAAGATGCGCAAATCAGGTTGAATCAAGTCATGAGAAGAGTGAGTAGCTGGATGAACAGACACGGCTTAGAGCTTGCGGAAGCAAAAACCGAAATTGTCCTACTCACAAAAAAGAGGATGAGAACCATTGTGCCAATGGAAGTGGGGCCTGTGGTCATTCAAACTAAGGAAGCTTCGAGGTATCTTGGTGTCATGTTGGATACCAAACTAAATTTTTGGAGGCATATCAAAAAAGCTACAGACAAGGCGGCCGTGATAACCAAGAATTTGAGCAGATTAATGGCGAACATCGGTGGACCTTCACCGTGCAAAAGGAGGCTGTTAATGTCCACGACACATTCAGTGCTCCTGTACGGTGCGGAGATTTGGGCAGATGCCCTAAATAGAGAGTATTGCCGGAAGCCCATGGAAGCGGTACAACGAAGAGGGGCTCTGCGGGTAGCGTGCTCCTACCGGACGGTCTCATACCCAGCTGTAAATGTTATTGCAGGCGTGATACCGATAACATTGTTAGCCCGAGAGAGGAAGCAGATATATAATAGGGCTGCGGGAAGAGACAGAAAAGAAGTGTCAGGAGACGCGAGGAGACAAAGCCTAGAAAAATGGCAAGAACAATGGAATGGGGAACACAGAGGACGCTGGACCGCAAGATTGATACCACAACTAGCGGTTTGGGTTAACCGGAGGCACGGCGAAGTGAACTTCTATACCACGCAAATGCTCTCGGGGCATGGATACTTTCGAGCTTATTTATTCAGAATGAATAAAGTAAACAGTCCGCGATGTCGCCACTGCGACACAGCGGAAGATACGGTCGAGCATACTTTTTTCGAGTGCGACGTCGCAGCGGAGGAAAGAAGCGTTCTAACTCGAATCGTAGGGGATGTTACGCCGGATAATATAACCACCATAATGATAGACACGGAAGAAAATTGGAACGCCGTGTCAGTCTACGTCGAGGCGGTATTACGAAAGAAGAAGAGACTGGGCTACTTAGAAGACTCGGAATAGATCTTCTAAGTTAGGAAATAGACCTCAGTGTAGTCTGGTTTCTGCTTTTGAGTCTGGCGTGGTCTGCTTGGCACCAATGGCATACAGGCTTACTGGTGCCGCAGTTTTGTTTGTGTTAAATTAACAACAAATTTAACTCTGCGACACTAGTTACTGCTGATGCTGTCGGCGTGTGGTAGATCTCGGTAGACTTATGAGCGAAATTAGATAAAACGTGTCGCTGTTTTGTTATGTAGCACAGTAGTACTGTTTTTTTGTTATTTTTGTTACATATGGAAGTAGATAGTAACTCGCCAAATAGTTGGGCCTACGCAAAACGACTTTGGGAGCCAAGTAGCTATTTGTAGAATAGATGTAGAACAGAAATAACCTAGTCCAGCATCTTGAGGCAGCTTGACATGCTGGAAGCTGCTTCAAGACAGCACTTCTAGGAACTATGTAGCTCTGTATAGAATAGTTTTTAGTTTTCTAGTTATTTGTAGAATAGATGTAAACAGAAAGAACCTAGTCCAGCGTTTTGAGGCAGCTTGACATGTTGGAAGCTACTTCAAGACAGCACCTCTATGGAATATATAGCTCTGTTTAGAATAGTTTTGTTTTGTAAATGGGAAATAACCTAGCCATAATAGAAAAGGCTTAGAAAATTAATATTGTCTTAGTAATAATATTAGAAGAGGAACAGTAGATTTTATTTTTCTGTCTGCCGCTGTCGATAGATATATGCAGAGAAGAGCGAACGGGATAATTCACACGGAAACACCGAAGTCAGCACTTTTTCGCCAGTTTGAAGAAATGCTAACGCGGTTCCAAACTGGGATATACATCGTGGGTCAAGGGAACAGATGGTGGGGGTTTTTAGCCGGTCGGTTGGTTCCTTTTTTGCAGTGCGTCTTAGTGTAATGCAAAAAGAAACCGACCAACCCGGCACTCGGTAGTCTGTTAAGCAGATTTTCCCCGCGACACCATCTATAACCGTAAAAAAGCAAAAAAAAAAAAAAAAAAAAAATTATTATTATTATTATTATTATTATTATTATTATTATTATTATTATTATTATTATTATTATTATTATTATTATTATTATTATTATTATTATTATTATTATTATTATTATTATTAATATTATTAATATTATTAACATTATTATTATTATTATTATTATTATTATTATTATTATTATTATTATTATTATTATTATTATTATTATTATTATTATTATTATTATTATTATTATTATTATTATTATTATTATTATTATTATTATTATTATTATTATTATTATTATTATTATTATTATTATTATTATTATTATTATTATTATTATTATTATTATTATTATTATTATTATTATTATTATTATTATTATTATTATTATTATTATTATTATTATTATTATTATTATTATTATTATTATTATTATTATTATTATTATTATTATTATTATTATTATTATTATTATTATTATTATTATTATTATTATTATTATTATTATTATTATTATTATTATTATTATTATTATTATTATTATTATTATTATTATTATTATTATTATTATTATTATTATTATTATTATTATTATTATTATTATTATTATTATTATTATTATTATTATTATTATTATTATTATTATTATTATTATTATTATTATTATTATTATTATTATTATTATTATTATTATTATTATTATTATTATTATTATTATTATTATTATTATTATTATTATTATTATTATTATTATTATTATTATTATTATTATTATTATTATTATTATTATTATTATTATTATTATTATTATTATTATTATTATTATTATTATTATTATTATTATTATTATTATTATTATTATTATTATTATTATTATTATTATTATTATTATTATTATTATTATTATTATTATTATTATTATTATTATTATTATTATTATTATTATTATTATTATTATTATTATTATTATTATTATTATTATTATTATTATTATTATTATTATTATTATTATTATTATTATTATTATTATTATTATTATTATTATTATTATTATTATTATTATTATTATTATTATTATTATTATTATTATTATTATTATTATTATTATTATTATTATTATTATTATTATTATTATTATTATTATTATTATTATTATTATTATTATTATTATTATTATTATTATTATTATTATTATTATTATTATTATTATTATTATTATTATTATTATTATTATTATTATTATTATTATTATTATTATTATTATTATTATTATTATTATTATTATTATTATTATTATTATTATTATTATTATTATTATTATTATTATTATTATTATTATTATTATTATTATTATTATTATTATTATTATTATTATTATTATTATTATTATTATTATTATTATTATTATTATTATTATTATTATTATTATTATTATTATTATTATTATTATTATTATTATTATTATTATTATTATTATTATTATTATTATTATTATTATTATTATTATTATTATTATTATTATTATTATTATTATTATTATTATTATTATTATTATTATTATTATTATTATTATTATTATTATTATTATTATTATTATTATTATTATTATTATTATTATTATTATTATTATTATTATTATTATTATTATTATTATTATTATTATTATTATTATTATTATTATTATTATTATTATTATTATTATTATTATTATTATTATTATTATTATTATTATTATTATTATTATTATTATTACATTTACTGTGAAATCGATAAGAAACATGCTGTATTATTGCTTCTTCTTGATTTCACTAAAGCTTTTGATTGTGTTAATCATAACTTATTATGTTTAAAACTTAGCGCAGCTTTTAATTTTGAATCTTCTGCTACTACTCTCATTCAAAGTTACTTAGATAATAGAAGTCAATTTGTGTTTCTAAATGGTATTAAGTCTAATTATCTACCTGTTGAATGTGGGGTACCCCAAGGATCCATATTGGGTCTCTTACTCTTTAGTCTATTTATTAATGACTTACCCCGTTGTTTGTCTGAATCTCATTGCCGGTTGTATGCAGACGATGCTCAACTCTACATCAGTGGTCCTATAGCTGATATTAACCGCTCTATTGCTAAATTGAATGATGATCTTGATGCTGTTGCTTTCTGGTCTCTAAACAATGGTCTTCGATTAAATCCGTCAAAATCCCAGGTTATGTTAATTTATGTTCGTAATATTGATACAACTAATCTCCCTAATATCAAATTAAATAATTCTGTGGTAAAATTTGTAAGTAAAGCTAAAAACTTGGGTGTTGTATTCAATAAGACTCTAACCTGGAATGATCACATTAACTTTATTTCTAGAAATGTTTTTTGTAAGTTACGAAAACTCTGGAAGTTCTCTTTCAATATTAACGAGTGGGTAAAAAAGAAATTAGTTATATCTTTAATCTTTCCACATTTCACTTATTGTGAAGTAGTTTATGCTGGGATGAGTTTGGGCGAGTTTTCCAGGCTCAAGGTTATTTTCAATGCTTGCACTCGATTTGTAACTAACCGTCGTAGATTCGATAGCATCAGTGATGTTTCTAAAGTTTTGCTTGACTGTACTTTCGAAAACTATCTAAATTATAAGTACATCTGTTTTATGAAAAAAATCCTATCTAAAAATACGCCGGTATATCTTCTTAAGAAAATAACCCCTGGACGATCATTAAGAAGTGCAAATTTAACTATTCCTAGACACTCTGGTAGATTAAGACATCTATCCTTTTTTGTAAGGACTGTCGGATTGTGGAATTCTTTGCCGAGCGTAGTCAGGTGTGAGTTCTCTATTTCTAAATTCCTTGAGCTTTGTTGGGTATATTTTAAGGAAAAAGTGTAGTCATTAATTAAGAAGAATAAAAATTTTGTAGAATAATGCTTGTTAGGTGTGAGACGTCTGAAAGATAGTTTTGTTTGGAGGAGAGATTTTCTTTCTTTCTTTTTTTAAATTTTCTTTTTAAATTTTCTTTTATTAATTTCTTTTCTTTATAAATTATTTTCATTATTGTTAATTTCTTTAGGTTAAGGTTTAATTTAATTTAATTTAATTTAAGTTAATTTAAGAATTATGAATTTGCTACACATTATACTTTATATACTCCTATAGAGACTTACCGTCTCATGTATATGTACGAAATAAAATGAATAAATAAATAAATAAATAAATAAATAAATTATTATTATTATTATTATTATTATTATTATTATTATTATTATTATTATTATTATTATTATTATTATTATTATTATTATTATTATTATTATTATTATTATTATTATTATTATTATTATTATTATTATTATTATTATTATTATTATTATTATTATTATTATTATTATTATTATTATTATTATTATTATTATTATTATTATTATTATTATTATTATTATTATTATTATTATTATTATTATTATTATTATTATTATTATTATTATTATTATTATTATTATTATTATTATTATTATTATTATTATTATTATTATTATTATTATTATTATTATTATTATTATTATTATTATTATTATTATTATTATTATTATTATTATTATTATTATTATTATTATTATTATTATTATTATTATTATTATTATTATTATTATTATTATTATTATTATTATTATTATTATTATTATTATTATTATTATTATTATTATTATTATTATTATTATTATTATTATTATTATTATTATTATTATTATTATTATTATTATTATTATTATTATTATTATTATTATTATTATTATTATTATTATTATTATTATTATTATTATTATTATTATTATTATTATTATTATTATTATTATTATTATTATTATTATTATTATTATTATTATTATTATTATTATTATTATTATTATTATTATTATTATTATTATTATTATTATTATTATTATTATTATTATTATTATTATTATTATTATTATTATTATTATTATTATTATTATTATTATTATTATTATTATTATTATTATTATTATTATTATTATTATTATTATTATTATTATTATTATTATTATTATTATTATTATTATTATTATTATTATTATTATTATTATTATTATTATTATTATTATTATTATTATTATTATTATTATTATTATTATTATTATTATTATTATTATTATTATTATTATTATTATTATTATTATTATTATTATTATTATTATTATTATTATTATTATTATTATTATTATTATTATTATTATTATTATTATTATTATTATTATTAAAACCCACCACAGGGAAGACTTACGCTGAAATCCTAAAGGAAATAAAAGGAAGGGTAAACCCTGAAAAAACAGAGATCGAAATCAGAGGAATCCGCAGAACTCAAAATGGGGATGTGCTGCTGGAAATGGGGAAAGGCCCGAAAGAAAAAGGTAAATTCACCAAGGAGTTACAGGAAGCTCTAGGGACTTCGGCTAGTGTAAGGAATCTCACATCAAAGACTGCGATAGAGATTAAAGACTTGGATTGTGTAACAACCATTGAGGAAGTTCAAAAGGCTATAAATAAGGAATTAACGGAAGTTGTCGAATGCAAAATACATTTGACAGCACCAAATGGCAGGGAACAGATAACTGCGGTTGTAGTTATGGAAGAAAGCGATGCTAAAAAATTACTGGTAACATCGAAAATAAAAATTGGATGGATCAGATGCAGAATTAGGGAGAGAACAGAAGTTAAGCGATGCTACAAATGCCTTACCTTCGGCCACTTAAGGAGGCAATGCAAATATGAAGATCGTAGAGACTGCTGCTACAAGTGCGGACAAAAAGGACACACAGTCAAAAACTGTAAACAAAAGGCAAGGTGCTTTTTGTGTGCAGAAATAAAAGCAGAAAGTCTGGAGCACGTGTCAGGATCCGGTTTGTGTAGAGTGTTTCGAACTGCACTTGAGGAGAGTAAAAAGCATAAAAATAATTAAGCTCTTACAAGGTAATTTGCACAGGAGCAAAACGGCCGATGATCTACTTTTACAGCTCGTCCGAGAAAAGAATATCGACGTAGTAATTATCAGCGAGCAGTACAAAAATAAAGATTATCAGAATTGGTTCTCGGATGTCACAAGTACAGCAGCCATCTGGGTAGTAAATCAAGGGAAAATACAAATTAACAGCCATGGAGCCGGAAATGGGTTTGTATGGATCACAAACGGCAAAGAAACAATAATACCTAACTCCAAATCAAACGGCACAGGAATATCGACAGAAAATGGAGCAATTAGAAGATAAGATAATAGAACTAGGAGGAAATGTAGTAGTCGCCGGTGACTTCAATGCTAAAGCAGTGGAGTGGGGATTGCCAGTTACAGATAACAGGGGAAGGCAAATTTTGGAAATGGTAGCAAGACAAAATTTAATTGTGTTAAACTCAGGAAATACCAGCACATTCAGGAGACCCGGGTACACCGAAACTATACCCGATATATCCCTAGCAACAGAAGAACTTGCTAACAACATAGAAAACTGGATGGTTCTAGAGGATTATACTGGCAGCGATCATCAGTATATACAATTCGAAATATGCACGAGAAGGAGAGAAAGAAATCGCAACAACCAGCGAGAAGGTACATGGAACGTCAATAAGCTGGATAAAGAAAAAATGGCCGGTGTAATAAGGAGAAATCTAGAAAGGGTAATGCAAGTGCCACAGAACGAAACAGGCAGAGAACGAGCAGAAGCAGTGGTGAAAGTTACTATGGACACCATCGCAAGAGCTTGTGAAGAATCAATGCCCAAGAAGTTTGGAAATAGAAACAGATGCCCTGTATACTGGTGGACAGAAGAAATAGCGGAATTGAGAAGAAAATGTTTGCGTCTCCGCCGCATAGCACAGCGACAGAGAAATGGAGCAGCAGAAACAAGCAAACTAGAGGAATATAGAATAGCGAGAAAAACGCTCCGAATTATAATAAAGAAGAGTAAAATGAAAAACTGGAAAAGTTTGTGTGAAGAAGTAAACAATGATCCCTGGGGACTTGGATACAAAATTGTAATGAAAAGAATCAGAGCACCAGCATCAGAAAATCAGCTAGAAGCGGACGTTATGGAAAATATTGTAAACACACTTTTCCCTACACACCCTAGAAGAAATGTATTGCAGAGACTCGAAGAACCAGGAGAAGCCCCAATTTTTACACAAATAGAACTAGAAGATGCAGTAAAATCTATGAAAAACAAGAAAGCCCCCGGACCTGATAGAATACCAGCAGAGGTCATCAAATTAGTAGCTTCGAATAATCCACAAATGATGCTGAATATGTATAATTGCTGCCTAAAAGAAGGAGTATTCAGCAAAAGGTGGAAAGAGGCAAGACTGGTTTTAATTGACAAAGCTAAAGGAGTAAGAGGAGCAGCATCGTCATACAGGCCACTATGTATGTTAGATGCGGCCGGGAAACTCTTCGAAAGGTTAATAAAAACAAGACTGCAAGCAGCAATTCATACAGCTGGTGGATTAGTGAACACACAGTTCGGGTTCAGAAAGGGAAGGTCGACCGTTGACGCTATCAAGGTGGTAGCAGAAATTGCGGAAGCCACACGAATGGAAACACATCACTCGAGGAAAATAGTTCTACTTGTTACCTTGGATGTCAAAAATGCCTTTAATTCGGCAAGATCGACTGACATCATAGACGCATTACAAAATAAGTTTACTATACCTACGTACCTTCTGAAAGTTATAATAGATTACTTAAGCGAGCGAAGATTGATATACAACACGGTAGATGGAAAGAGGATAAAGGATCTTACGGCAGGAGTAGCACAAGGATCAATACTAGGACCAGAACTATGGAATGTTCTGTACAACAGTCTATTATGTATGGAAATGCCTGAAAATATACAGCTAGTAGGTTATGCTGATGATATAGCAGCTATTATAACGGCACGGGATATAGCAAAATCACAGATTAGGCTGAATCAAGTTATGAGAAGAGTGTATAGTTGGATGAGGGAACATAGATTAGAATTAGCAACGGCAAAAACAGAAATCGTTATGTTAACTAAGAAAAGAATACCAACTATAATTCCAATGCAAGTAGGTCCAGAAACAATAATGACCAAAGAATCAGCAAATTACTTAGGAGTTACTATTGATACAAGGCTAACATTTTGGCAACAAATCCAAAAAGTAGCAGATAAAGCAGCAGAAGCTACAATCAAGCTAAGCAAACTTTTGGCAAACATCGGAGGACCCAAACCAGAAAAAAGACGAATCATTATGAAAACCGCAGAATCAATCCTTCTATACGGAGCTGAAATCTGGGCACATGCGATGGACAAGAGGTATTGTAAAAAACGCATAGCAGCGGTGCAACGAAGAGGGGCTCTCCGAGTCGCGTGCTCCTATCGAACAGTTTCGCATTCGGCGGTCATGGTAATCGCGGGCGTGATTCCGATTGTTTTGCTAGCGCAAGAACGAAGAAATTTACATATAAGGGATCAAGCAACGAGCCTAGATGTCATTGTAGCAGAGGAAAGAAGGTACACGATGACAAGATGGCAAGAACACTGGAGTAATGATCAGCACGGGCGATGGACGGCTAGATTAATCCCACAAGTAGAAGTCTGGTTTAACCGACACCATGGAGAAGTAAATTTTTACATCACTCAGTTCCTATCAGGCCACGGATATTTTGGATCCTACCTCTACAAGATGGGCAAAGTAAACAATCCAGGATGCAGTCACTGCAGCGCAACACATGACACAGCGCATCACACTTTTTTCGAATGTGTTTTAGCAGAAACAGAAAGAGAATCTTTAATAGTAGCAGTAGGAGAATTAACATCAGAAAATATAATTTCTGTAATGCTTGAAAACCAAGAAAAATGGAATGCAATAGCTAAATACATAGAATTAATACTACGCAGGAAGAAACAGCTCAGATATTTAGAGGACCTAGAAGAAGAATTATAAAAGAAAATTAAAAAAAGGAACAAGCACGGCCCAACTTCAAGTAATGCGAAAGCGGTTCCGGGTTGGTTTCACCGTGGTAAAAGGAGGTGGTGTATTTGGTGAGTAGACCGAACAAGATCATGGGAGTCTCACATACCCTTGAAGTGCGGACCCTTCAAGATACCTATAAAAGGTTTTCACCACCGACCTACGAAAAAAAAAAAAAAAAAAAAAAAACAAAATTATTATTATTATTATTATTATTATTATTATTATTATTATTATTATTATTATTATTATTATTATTATTATTATTATTATTATTATTATTATTATTATTATTATTATTATTATTATTATTATTATTAATATTATTATTATTATTATTATTATTATTATAATTATTATTATTATTATTATTATTATTATTATTATTATTATTATTATTATAATTATTATTATTATTATTATTATTATTATTATTATTATTATTTTTATTATTATTATTATTATTAATATTATTATTATTATTATTATTTTTATTATTATTATTATTATTATTATTATTATTATTAATATTATAATTATTATTATTATTATTATTATTATTATTATTTTTATTATTATTATTATTATTATTATTATTATTATTATTATTATTATTATTATTATTATTATTATTATTATTATTATTATTATTATTATTATTATTATTATTATTATTATTATTATTATTATTATTATTATTATTATTATTATTATTATTATTATTATTATTATTATTATTATTATTATTATTATTATTATTATTATTATTATTATTATTATTATTATTATTATTACACTTAACAATTTCTTGTAAAGAAAAAAAAAATATTAAGCCTAAATGTGCTAATTGCCTTGAGGCACACCCAGCGAGTTATCGTGGTTGCCAGGTGGCTAGAGAGTTGCAAAAAAGAAAGAAGCTACAAAAAAATGCCCCAAAACAAATGCAACATAGACAAGAAAAACAAAAGACAAAACCTAGGCAACTTATTGCACAGAAACAGAATTGAAACTTCAGAGAAACCTAAAACTTTTACGTCGAAAAAAGTCGTAGAAGGCTTATCATATTCACAGGTAACACAAAATAACCTAAGTCAAAAAAGAAACCCGAAAGAACAAAATAAAGTTTCTACACAAAAGTTGACTGAAAATACCATTATGCAGATGATGCAAAATATGATAAAAACAATGAATGAAATCTCAACAAGACTATGCACATTAGAAAACAAACATAATGAAATATATATGTATACACCAAAAAATAAATCCGCAAGGCATGGTTAAGAACGCACTTCGTATAGTCACGTGGAATGCCAATGGTATTCTGAACAAGAAAAATAATTTGGAAATTCTATTGAGAACACAAAATATTGATGTATGTCTCTTGACAGAAACACATATGACAGATAAGTCATCGCTTAAAATAAATGACTATACAGCTTACAGCGCAAACCATCCGAGTAATACACCCAGAGGTGGTAGCTCAATTTTAATAAAGAAAGATATTAAGCACCACGAGGAATTTAGTCTAGAAATAGATGAATTCCAACTAATCGTGCTACGAATTATGTCTGTTAAACAAAGCCTTTGTGTCGGTGCATTATACTGTCCACCCAAATACAACATAAAGAATAACATGTTTGAAGAAATTCTTAAACTACTTGGCGAAAGATTTATCCTGGGAGGTGACTACAACGCCAAGCACATAGATTGGGGGTCTAGAGTAACCTCTACGAGAGGAAGAGAGCTAAGAAAAGCTATAAAAGAAAAAGGCTGCATTTACCAATCTACCAGTAAGCCTACCTATTGGCCAACTGATAGAAATAAAACTCCTGATCTGCTTGATTTTTATATAAGAAAAAAAATTTCACCCAATTATATTAAGCTAGAAGATAACCATGATTTGGACTCAGATCACTCTGCAGTCATACTAAGTCTATAAGAAAAGGTTATTAAGAAACAGTCGAAGCCTCTGCTAACGAACAAGGCAACTGACTGGGCTAGCTTTAAACAAGAAATAGAAAACAAAATAAACATAAAAACAAAACTAAGATCCAAATGTGATATAGATTCTGAAGTAGAAAATTTTATTAAAATTATTCAAAATGCTGGATGGAATAATACAAAAAATTGTGAATATAAATCGGTAGGATTCAACTACCTTAGAGAAATATTAAATATGATAAAAATAAAAAGAAGAGCTAGACGCAGATGGCAACAATCGCGTGATCCGGCAGACAAAACTGTGCTAAATAGGTTAACTCAGAATCTTAAAAGAAAAATTAAAGATCTTAAAAATGAAAATTTTGAAAAATATATAAAAATTTATCAGCTAAAAGAGAAAATAACTACTCGTTGTGGAAAGCAACAAAGAGTACAAAAACCTCGATCTCTCAAATCCCGCCAATCAGAATGAAAAGCGGTGAATGGGCGAGAGATAATAAAAATAAAGCTGAAACATTCGCAGATCATCTTGAAGAAATTTTTTGTCCAGACGAGACAGATTCGGATGATCTCGCTGAAGAAAATAATAATTGGCAAGAAAATGTTATATCACCATTTTCAGAGAGTGAAATAGTTGAACAAATTAAAAAACTCAGAGATAAAAAAGCTCCAGGTTTTGATCTAATTACATCGGAAGTCCTGAAAGAACTTCCGAAAAAAGCTATAACAATGCTAACACGCATTATAAACGCTGCTATAAGAATAAGGTATGTGCAGAATATGTGGAAAATAGCAGAGATAATTATGATACCAAAGCCAGGTAAGCCCATAAATGAGGTCAAATCCTACAGACCAATATCATTACTACCAATAGTATCAAAATTATTTGAAAAACTATTATTGATTCGAATGAGACCGATCATAGAAAATAGTAATCTGATTCCAAATTATCAATTTGGCTTTAGATCTAAGCACTCGACAATCGATCAAATTCATAGAATAACAGACATAATAGAAAAAGCTTTAGAGGAAAAGAAAGTATGCTCTACCATATTTCTGGATGTAGCCCAAGCTTTTGATAAAGTATGGCATCGAGGCTTAATAAATAAACTAAACAATATGTTACGTAAACAATACGTAGATATACTCTCATCATATCTAGAAAACAGACTATTCAGAATAAAACAAGACGAAGAGTATTCTACTATTAGAGATATTAAAACGGGTGTGCCTCAAGGTAGTATTCTGGGTCCCTTACTGTATTTGCTCTACACCAATGATTTACCAGAAATGGAAAATATAACTGTAGCTACATTTGCTGACGATACTGCGTTGATGGCAGTAGGATCAAATATTGACGAGGCTACAATTAAATTGCAAAGAGCAAGCGACAAGCTATACCTCTGGACAAAGAAATGGAAAATTAAACTCAATGAGTTAAAATCAGTACATGTAAATTTTACAAATAAAAAATTAGAAAATCAACCACCATTGGTAAATCTGAATGGGGTCAATATACCCCAAGAAAACAATGCTACATACCTAGGAATGACATTAGATGTCAAACTTAGATGGAAAGAGCACGTTAAAAAGAAAAAATTTGAGCTTGAAAATAAGTATAGAGAAATGTACTGGCTCTTAGGTCGTAATTCTAAATTACCTATACATAACAAGATTTTGTCGGCATACAAATATGGAGATGTGCCAAACAAACACATGTACTTTGTATACAAAATTTCCAAAATAAAGTCTTGCGCAACATGGTAAATGCCCCCTGGTATGTTCGCAACAGTGATTTGCACAGAGATCTAAAAATTCCTTGCATAGAAAATGAAATAAAAAGATATGCAACAAAGCATATAGCTCGTCTGGAGGGACATGTTAACGTTGAGGCCACTCAAATGCTAGATAATCAAAATGATGTCAGAAGGCTTAAAAGAACTAAGCCACTAGATTTAATACGATAGAATTTCGTAAACTTTTTCTTTAAGAAAATCAAAGGAGCAATAAATTAATGGTTAGTCCGTTGGACTAGTATTAATGGGAGGGGTGTGGTTTAGTCAGTAAAAATCTGGCACACAATGGAACCTACGGGGCTCATTGTGTCTATGAAGATTCCCACCAATCCACACAAAAAAAAAAAAAAAAAAAATTGTTATTATTATTATTATTATTATTATCATTATTATTATTATTATTATTATTATTATTATTATTATTATTATTATTATTATTATTATTATTATTATTATTATTATTATTATTATTATTATTATTATTATTATTATTATTATTATTATTATTATTATTATTATTATTATTATTATTATTATTATTATTATTATTGTTATTATTATTATTATTGTTATTATTATTATTATTATTATTTTTATTATTCAGACATATTCGGATTCAGACAAGGAAGATCAACAATAGATGCAATACGAATAGTAATGGAAAAGGTAGAAGCGGCGGAAGCAAGGAACCATTTCTCAAAAAGAATAGTTGTCTTTGTTACCTTGGACGTGAAAAACGCCTTCAACTCGGCAAGATAGGAAGACATGATTGATGCCCTGGAAAAAATTTCAGCATTCCAGCATATCTGCTCAGGATGGTAAAAGACTACCTGAGAGAACGCAGCCTTCAGTATGAAACCAAGATCGGCAGTGTAACCAAAAGCGTAACATCCGGCGCAGCACAAGGATCGATCCTAGGACCGGACCTGTGGAATATATTATACAATAGCTTGCTGGAGGCAGAAATGCCAGATGATATAACTCTAGTAGGCTTTGCAGACGACCTAGGTGCAATAATATTAGCTCGGACCATGGAAGATGCGCAAATCAGGTTGAATCAAGTCATGAGAAGAGTGAGTAGCTGGATGAACAGACACGGCTTAGAGCTTGCGGAAGCAAAAACCGAAATTGTGCTACTCACAAAAAAGAGGATGAGAACCATTGTGCCAATGGAAGTGGGGCCTGTGGTCATTCAAACTAAGGAAGCTTCGAGGTATCTTGGTGTCATGTTGGATACCAAACTAAATTTTTGGAGGCATATCAAAAAAGCTACAGACAAGGCGGCCGTGATAACCAAGAATTTGAGCAGATTAATGGCGAACATCGGTGGACCCTCACCGTGCAAAAGGAGGCTGTTAATGTCCACGACACATTCAGTGCTCCTGTACGGTGCGGAGATTTGGGCAGATGCCCTAAATAGAGAGTATTGCCGGAAGCCCATTAAAGCGGTACAACGAAGAGGGGCTCTGCGGGTAGCGTGCTCCTACCGGACGGTCTCATACCCAGCTGTAAATGTTATTGCAGGCGTGATACCGATAACATTGTTAGCCCGAGAGAGGAAGCAGATATATAATAGGGCTGCGGGAAGAGACAGAAAAGAAGTGTCAGGAGACGCGAGAAGACAAAGCCTAGAAAAATGGCAAGAACAATGGAATGGGGAACACAGAGGACGCTGGACCGCAAGATTGATACCACAACTAGCGGTTTGGGTTAATCGGAGGCACGGCGAAGTGAACTTCTATACCACGCAAATGCTCTCGGGGCATGGATACTTTCGAGCTTATTTATTCAGAATGAATAAAGTAAACAGTCCGCGATGTCGCCACTGCGACACAGCGGAAGATACGGTCGAGCACACTTTTTTCGAGTGCGACGTCGCAGCGGAGGAAAGAAGCGTTCTAACTCGAATGGTAGGGGATGTTACGCCGGATAATATAACCACCATAATGATAGACACGGAAGAAAATTGGAACGCCGTGTCAGTCTACGTCGAGGCGGTATTACGAAGGAAGAAGAGACTGGGCTACTTAGAAGATTCGGAATAGATCTTCTAAGTTAGGAAATAGACCTCAGTGTAGTCGGGTTTCTGCTTTTGAGTCTGGCGTGGTCTGCTTGGCACCGGTGGCATACAGGCTTACTGGTGCCGCAGTTTTGTTTTTGTTAAATTAACAACAAATTTAACTCTGCGACACCAGTTACTGCTGATGCTGTCGGCGTGTGGTAGATCTCGGTAGACTTATGAGCGAAATTAAATAAAACGTATCGCTGTTTTGTTATGTAGCACAGTAGTACTGTTTTTTTGTTATTTTTGTTACATATGGAAGTAGATAGTAACTCGCCAAATAGTCGGGCCTACGCAAAACGATTTTGGGAGTCAAGTAGCTATTTGTAGAATAGATGTAGAACAGAAATAACCTAGTCCAGCATCTTGAGGCAGCTTGACATGCTGGAAGCTGCTTCAAGACAGCACCTCTAAGGACTATGTAGCTCTGTATAGAATAGTTTTTAGTTTTCTAGTTATTTGTAGAATAGATGTAAACAGAAATAACCTAGTCCACCGTTTTGAGGCAGCTTGACATGTTGGAAGCTACTTCAAGACAGCACCTCTAGGGGTTATATAGCTCTGTTTAGAATAGTTTTTGTTTGTAAATGGGAAATAACCTAGCCATAATAGAAAAGGCTTAGAAAATTAATATTGTTTTTAGTAATAATATTATAAGAGGGACAGTAGAATTTATTTTTCAGTCTGCCGCTGTCGATAGATATATGCAGAGAAGAGCAAACGAGATAATTCACACGGAAACACCAAAGCCAGTACTTTTTCGCCAGTTTGAAGAAATGCTAACGCGGTTCCAAACTGGGATATACATCGTGGGTCAAGGGAACAAATGGTGGGGGTTTTTAGCCGGTCGGTTGGTCCCTTTTTTGCAGTGCGTCTTAGTGTAATGCAAAAAGAAACCGACCAACCCGGCACTCGGTAGTCTGTTAAGCAGATTTTCCCCGCGACACCATCTATAACCGTAAAAAAGCAAAAAAAAAAAAAAAAAAAAATTATTATTATTATTATTATTATTATTTATATTATTATTATTATTATTATTATTATTTATATTATTATTATTATTTATATTATTATTATTATTATTATTATTTATATTATTATTATTATTATTATTTATATTATTATTATTATTATTATTATTATTATTATTATTATTATTTATATTATTTTATTATTGTTATTATTATTATTATTATTATTATCATTATTATTATTATTATTATTATTATTATTATTATTATTATTATTATTTTTATTATTATTATTATTATTATTATTATTATTATTATTATTATTATTATTATTATTATTATTATTATTATTATTATTATTATTATTATTATTATTATTATTATTATTATTATTATTATTATTATTATTATTATTATCATTATTATTATTATTATTATTATTATTATTATTGTTATTATTATTATTATTATTATTATTATTATTATTATTATTATTATTATTATTATTATTATTATTATTATTATTATTATTATTATTATTATTATTATTATTATTATTATTATTATTATTATTATTATTATTATTATTATTATTATTATTATTATTATTATTATTATTATTATTATTATTATTATTGTTATTATTATTATTATTATTATTATTATTATTATTATTATTATTATTATTATTATTATTATTATTATTAAAATAATAGAAATAATAGAAAATGTTTGCGTCTCCGCCGCATAGCACAGCGACAGAGAAATGGAGCAGCAGAAACAAGCAAACTAGAGGAATATAGAATAGCGAGAAAAACGCTCCGAATTATAATAAAGAAGAGTAAAATGAAAAACTGGAAAAGTTTGTGTGAAGAAGTAAACAATGATCCCTGGGGACTTGGATACAAAATTGTAATGAAAAGAATCAGAGCACCAGCATCAGAAAATCAGCTAGAAGCGGACGTTATGGAAAATATTGTAAACACACTTTTCCCTACACACCCTAGAAGAAATGTATTGCAGAGGCTCGAAGAACCAGGAGAAGCCCCAATTTTTACACAAATAGAACTAGAAGATGCAGTAAAATCTATGAAAAACAAGAAAGCCCCCGGACCTGATAGAATACCAGCAGAGGTCATCAAATTAGTAGCTTCGAATAATCCACAAATGATGCTGAATATGTATAATTGCTGCCTAAAAGAAGGAGTATTCAGCAAAAGGTGGAAAGAAGCAAGACTGGTTTTAATTGACAAAGCTAAAGGAGTAAGAGGAGCAGCATCGTCATACAGGCCACTATGTATGTTAGATACGGCCGGGAAACTCTTCGAAAGGTTAATAAAAACAAGACTGCAAGCAGCAATTCATACAGCTGGTGGATTAGCGAACACACAGTTCGGGTTCAGAAAGGGAAGGTCGACCGTTGACGCTATCAAGGTGGTAACAGAAACTGCGGAAGCCACACGAATGGAAACACATCACTCGAGGAAAATAGTTCTACTTGTTACCTTGGATGTCAAAAATGCCTTTAATTCGGCAAGATGGACTGACATCATAGACGCATTACAAAATAAGTTTACTATACCTACGTACCTTCTGAAAGTTCTAATAGATTACTTAAGCGAGCGAAGATTGATATACAACACGGTAGATGGAAAGAGGATAAAGGATCTTACGGCAGGAGTAGCACAAGGATCAATACTGGGACCAGAACTATGGAATGTTCTGTACAACAGTCTATTATGTATGGAAATGCCTGAAAATATACAGCTAGTAGGTTATGCTGATGATATAGCAGCTATTATAACGGCACGGGATATAGCAGAATCACAGATTAGGCTGAATCAAGTTATGAGAAGAGTGTATAGTTGGATGAGGGAACATAGATTAGAATTAGCAACGGCAAAAACAGAAATCGTTATGTTAACTAAGAAAAGAATACCAACTATAATTCCAATGCAAGTAGGTCCAGAAACAATAATGACCAAAGAATCAGCAAATTACTTAGGAGTTACTATTGATACAAGGCTAACATTTTGGCAACAAATCCAAAAAGTAGCAGATAAAGCAGCAGAAGCTACAATCAAGCTAAGCAAACTTATGGCAAACATTGGAGGACCCAAACCAGAAAAAAGACGAATCATTATGAAAACCGCAGAATCAATCCTTCTATACGGAGCTGAAATCTGGGCACATGCGATGGACAAGAGGTATAGTAAAAAACGCATAGCAGCGGTGCAACGAAGAGGGGCTCTCCGAGTCGCGTGCTCCTATCGAACAGTTTCACATTCGGCGGTCATGGTAATCGCGGGCGTGATTCCGATTGATTTGCTAGCGCAAGAACGAAGAAATATATATATAAGGGATCAAGCAACGAGCCGAGATGTCATTGTAGCAGAGGAAAGAAGGTACACGATGACAAGATGGCAAGAACACTGGAGTAATGATCAGCACGGGGGATGGACGGCTAGATTAATCCCACAAGTAGAAGTCTGGTTTAACCGACACCATGGATAAGTAAATTTTTACATCACTCAGTTCCTATCAGGCCACGGATATTTTCGATCCTACCTCTACAAGATGGGCAAAGCAAACAATCCAGGATGCAGTCACTGCAGCGCAACACATGACACAGCGTATCACACTTTTTTCGAATGTGCTTTAGCAGAAACAGAAAGAGAATCTTTAATAGTAGCAGTAGGAGAATTAACATCAGAAAATATAATTTCTGTAATGCTTGAAAACCAAGAAAAATGGAATGCAATAGCTAAATACATAGAATTAATACTACACAGGAAGAAACAGCTCAGATATTTAGAGGACCTAGAAGAAGAATCATAAAAGAAAATTAAAAAATGAACAAGAACGGCCCAACTTGAAGTAATGCGAAAGCGGTTCCGGGTTGGTTTCACCGTGGGAAAAGGAGGTGGTGTATTTGGTGAGTAGACCGAACAAGATCATGGGAGTCTCACATACCCTTGAAGTGCGGACCCTTCAAGATACCTATAAAAGGTTTTCACCACCGACCTACGAAAAAAAAAAAAAAAAAAAAAAAAAAAATTATTATCGCGGGCGTGATTCCGATTGATCTGCTAGTGCAAGAACGAAAAAATATATATATAAGGGATCAAGCAACGAGCCGAGATGTCATTGTAGAAGAGGAAAGAAGGTACACGATGACAAGATGGCAAGAACACTGGAGTAATGATCAGCACGGGCGATGGACGGCTAGATTAATGCCTCAAGTAGAAGTCTGGTTTAACCGACACCATGGAGAAGTAAATTTTTACATCACTCAGTTCCTATCAGGCCACGGATATTTTCGATCCTACCTCTACAAGATGGGCAAAGCAAACAATCCAGGATGCAGTCACTGCAGCGCAACACATGACACAGCGTATCACACTTTTTTCGAATGTGCTTTAGCAGAAACAGAAAGAGAATCTTTAATAGTAGCAGTAGGAGAATTAACATCAGAAAATATAATTTCTGTAATGCTTGAAAACCAAGAAAAATGGAATGCAATAGCTAAATACATAGAATTAATACTACACAGGAAGAAACAGCTCAGATATTTAGAGGACCTAGAAGAAGAATCATAAAAGAAAATTAAAAAATGAACAAGAACGGCCCAACTTGAAGTAATGCGAAACGTGGGAAAAGGAGGTGGTGTATTTGGTGAGTAGACCGAACAAGATCATGGGAGTCTCACATACCCTTGAAGTGCGGACCCTTCAAGATACCTATAAAAGGTTTTCACCACCGACCTACGGAAAAAAAAAACAATTATTATTATTATTATTATTATTATTATTATTATTCTTATTATTATTATATTATTATTATTATTATTATTATTATTATTATTATTATTATTATTATTATTATTATTATTATTATTATTATTATTATTATTATTATTATTATTATTATTATTATTATTATTATTATTATTATTATTATTATTATTATTATTATTATTATTATTATTATTATTATTATTATTATTATTATTATTATTATTATTATTATTATTATTATTATTATTATTATTATTATTATTATTATTATTATTATTATTATTATTATTAAATCCCGGTACGAGAGCATGGGCGCGGGCGTGGGTTCGTCTGGGTTAAATACGCGGATATCACATTTATAAGCGTCTATCTGACACCCAACGAAGTCATAGCGGATTTCCGAGCGAAATTGGCGAACCTTGAGGATACGGTTTTGAACACGACGGGTCGCGTAGTGATTGGTGGCGATTTCAACGCTAAGGCAACCGAGTGGGGAATGCCCTACCCTGACTCAAGGGGAAGCGAGGTGTTAGGGTTGGCATCCAGAACCGGTTTACTTGTGCTGAATGTCGGCTCGACATCTACTTTTCGTCGACCGGGGTATTCAGAAACCATTCCCGACGTATCCTTTGCCTGTGAGCGCTTGGCCGCTTTGGTCGAAGGCTGGCATGTGATCGAGGACTACACGGGCAGTGACCATCAGTACATTGTATTCGTGGTCCGTGAGAGGCGGCAACTCCAAAGAACAATAAATAGCAGACCACAGCGCTGGAACATGGGGAGAATTGACGAAGCGGTATTTGCAGCGATCATCCGGGGAGGTGTCCAAATGCAGGTCGAGGGGCAGCCTGCAACCCCTCACCAGGCAGGGCCGTTGGTGGATGCCACTCTACGTCAAATCACCCTAGCCTGCGACCGCTCAATGCCTCGGAGGCGAATTCCTCATGGAAAACAGCCAATGTACTGGTGGACAGCCGAGATAGCTGACCTCCGGAGAGATTGTCTCCGACTGCGGAGAAAGGCTCAGAGAGCTAGAACGGAGGAGGAGGTTAGGATCAGGTCCTCGGACCACAAGGAGAAAAAGCGCCAGTTGCGACGTGCAATCAATCACAGCAAGGCGAGATGCTGGGAAGCACTGAGAGAGGATATAAACTCAGATCCATGGGGCTTAGGTTACAAAATTGTAACCCAGAAAATTGGGGCACTGAAAACCCCTCCGCCCATGGACATGCGGACCACAACGCGCCTAGTTAAAGCCCTCTTTCCAGTGCATCTCCAGCGAGCTGCTAGAGTATACAACCGGGATGGCGCTTCCCCGTTTACAATGGAGGAGCTGGAAGTGGCCATCCAATCTCTCAAGGTCAAGAAGGCCCCAGGTCCAGACGGTATCCAAGGAGAGATATTAAAGCTGGTTTTTCGGTATAATCCGAATATTCTGTTGAGTATGTACAATGCCTGTCTCTCAGCGGGAATTTTCCCCAAGTGTTGGAAGACAGCTAGGCTGGTACTAATCAGCAAGGAGAAAGGAGACCCGGAGCTGCCTTCCTCATACCGTCCGCTCTGCATGCTGGACACTGCGGGAAAGGTTCTTGAGAAGTTACTCAAGCCAAGGCTGTTGTCTGCCATCGAGGCAGCTGGAGGTTTGTCTCCGCGTCAGTACGGTTTCAGGGCTGGTCGTTCCACAGCAGATGCCATTGTGGAAGTCACATCTGCGATGAGCAGGGCCGAGGACCACAACCATTTCTCACGTCGTATAGTCCTCCTTGTGACTTTAGACGTGAAAAATGCGTTTAATTCGGCCAGATGGAGCGACATGCTCCAAGCTCTAGAGCAGGAATTTCGTGTTCCGGAATATCTGCTAGGAATGATCAGCGACTACCTTGACGACCGTACAGTACTCTTCGATACGACTGAAGGACAAGGGAGTATCACTGTCTCTGGAGGTGCAGCACAAGGTTCAATCCTCGGTCCCGACCTTTGGAATGCCGCATACGACACTCTGTTGCGATTAAACATGCCGGATGAGTCAATGCTGGTCGGATATGCGGACGACGTTGCCGTGCTGATAGCAGCGCGAAACGTGGAGCTCGCCCAATTGAAGCTCAATCAGACCATGCGGTCCATCCTTTCTTGGATGGACAGCCGCGGACTGTCGTTGGCATTGAGCAAGACGGAGGTCGTAGTGCTGACAAAAAGGAGGATGAACCTTGAGCTCCAGATGCGCATCGGCGAAGAAGAGGTGCAGACAAGACGGGCGGTAAAATATCTCGGCATCATGATTGACAGCAGGCTAAATTACTTTGAGCAGATCAAGAAGACTGCTGACAGGGCCGCAAATGGTGTCATGGCGCTGGCTCGATTGATGGCCAACATAGGTGGACCAAGATCGAGTCGGAGGCGGCTACTGATGTCCGCGGTCCAATCAGTCTTGCTGTATGGTGCCGAGATATGGGGTCATGCTATCGCAAAGGAGTGCTATCGGATAAGGCTGGGTCGGGTCCAAAGGCTGGCGGCGTTGCGAGTGGCGTCTGCTTACAGAACTGTCTCGGAGCCAGCTGTCCTGGTTATCGCTGGCGTCATTCCAATTGCCCTACTCGCAAGGGAGCGTCAGGCGATATACCGGAGAAAGGCCGAAGGAAATATAGAGTCAGTGCAGAAGGAAGAGCGGAATCGCACGCTTCGACAATGGCAGGAGAACTGGGAACTGGAGGAACGAGGGATATGGACGAGGCGGCTCATCGGGGAGGTTACCCCATGGGTAGAAAGACGACATGGAGAGGTAGATTACTACTTCACTCAGCTGCTGAGTGGACATGGATACTTTCGGGCCTATCTGCACAAGATGGGGAAGGCACGTTCAGCGGAGTGCATATATTGCCACATGCACGATGATGCTGAGCACACTTTTTTCATCTGTGAAAGGTGGGCTCGAGAGCGTGTGCAGCTAAGGGAAGTTGTACCGCGGTTCTCTCCGGACACAGTGGTGGGCCACATTTTACAGGGTAGGGGAGCGTGGGACAGTTTGTCACTCTTTGCGCAGAAAATACTGCGGAAAAAGAAGGTGGACCTAGACACCACAGAGGTCCAACCTACAGACTTTGGCTAGGCAGCAGCCTTCAAGGCGATGGCATTGGACCTAGCCCGAAGTAATGTGACAAACGGTTCCAGGCTAGTGTCCGTGGAGAGCGGGAGGTTTTTTAGTCGGTATGCCCAATATGGGAGACTCCGACATTTGTTGGACGCACGTGCGCCCTTCATCCATAAAGGATTTTCCCTTCTAAAAAAAAAAAAAAAAAAAAAAAAAAAAAAATTATTATTATTATTATTATTATTATTATTATTATTATTATTATTATTATTATTATTATTATTATTATTATTATTATTATTATTATTATTATTATTATTATTATTATTATTATTATTATTATTATTATTATTATTATTATTATTATTATTATTATTATTATTATTATTATTATTATTATTATTATTATTATTATTATTATTATTATTATTATTATTATTATTATTATTATTATTATTATTATTATTATTATTATTATTATTATTATTATTATTATTATTATTATTATTATTATTATTATTATTATTATTATTATTATTATTATTATTATTATTATTATTATTATTATTATTATTATTATTATTATTATTATTATTATTATTATTATTATTATTATTATTATTATTATTATTATTATTATTATTATTATTATTATTATTATTATTATTATTATTATTATTATTATTATTATTATTATTATTATTATTATTATTATTATTATTATTATTATTATTATTATTATTATTATTATTATTATTATTATTATTATTATTATTATTATTATTATTATTATTATTATTATTATTATTATTATTATTATTATTATTATTATTATTATTATTATTATTATTATTATTATTATTATTATTATTATTATTATTATTATTATTATTATTATTATTATTATTATTATTATTATTATTATTATTATTATTATTATTATTATTATTATTATTATTATTATTATTATTATTATTATTATTATTATTATTATTATTATTATTATTATTATTATTATTATTATTATTATTATTATTATTATTATTATTATTATTATTATTATTATTATTATTATTATTATTATTATTATTATTATTATTATTATTATTATTATTATTATTATTATTATTATTATTATTATTATTATTATTATTATTATTATTATTATTATTATTATTATTATTATTATTATTATTATTATTATTATTATTATTATTATTATTATTATTATTATTATTATTATTATTATTATTATTATTATTATTATTATTATTATTATTATTATTATTATTATTATTATTATTATTATTATTATTATTATTGTTATTATTATTATTATTATTATTATTATTATTATTATTATTATTATTATTATTATTATTATTATTATTATTATTATTATTAAAATAATAGAAATAATAGAAAATGTTTGCATCTCCGCCGCATAGCACAGCGACAGAGAAATGGAGCAGCAGAAACAAGCAAACTAGAGGAATATAGAATAGCGAGAAAAACGCTACGAATTATAATAAAGAAGAGTAAAATGAAAAACTGGAAAAGTTTGTGTGAAGAAGTAAACAATGATCCCTGGGGACTTGGATACAAAATTGTAATGAAAAGAATCAGAGCACCAGCATCAGAAAATCAGCTAGAAGCGGACGTTATGGAAAATATTGTAAACACACTTTTCCCTACACACCCTAGAAGAAATGTATTGCAGAGGCTCGAAGAACCAGGAGAAGCCCCAATTTTTACACAAATAGAACTAGAAGATGCAGTAAAATCTATGAAAAACAAGAAAGCCCCCGGACCTGATAGAATACCAGCAGAGGTCATCAAATTAGTAGCTTCGAATAATCCACAAATGATGCTGAATATGTATAATTGCTGCCTAAAAGAAGGAGTATTCAGCAAAAGGTGGAAAGAAGCAAGACTGGTTTTAATTGACAAAGCTAAAGGAGTAAGAGGAGCAGCATCGTCATACAGGCCACTATGTATGTTAGATACGGCCGGGAAACTCTTCGAAAGGTTAATAAAAACAAGACTGCAAGCAGCAATTCATACAGCTGGTGGATTAGCGAACACACAGTTCGGGTTCAGAAAGGGAAGGTCGACCGTTGACGCTATCAAGGTGGTAACAGAAACTGCGGAAGCCACACGAATGGAAACACATCACTCGAATGCCTTTAATTCGGCAAGATGGACTGACATCATAGACGCATTACAAAATAAGTTTACTATACCTACGTACCTTCTGAAAGTTCTAATAGATTACTTAAGCGAGCGAAGATTGATATACAACACGGTAGATGGAAAGAGGATAAAGGATCTTACGGCAGGAGTAGCACAAGGATCAATACTAGGACCAGAACTATGGAATGTTCTGTACAACAGTCTATTATGTATGGAAATGCCTGAAAATATACAGCTAGTAGGTTATGCTGATGATATAGCAGCTATTATAACGGCACGGGATATAGCAGAATCACAGATTAGGCTGAATCAAGTTATGAGAAGAGTGTATAGTTGGATGAGGGAACATAGATTAGAATTAGCAACGGCAAAAACAGAAATCGTTATGTTAACTAAGAAAAGAATACCAACTATAATTCCAATGCAAGTAGGTCCAGAAACAATAATGACCAAAGAATCAGCAAATTACTTAGGAGTTACTATTGATACAAGGCTAACATTTTGGCAACAAATCCAAAAAGTAGCAGATAAAGCAGCAGAAGCTACAATCAAGCTAAGCAAACTTATGGCAAACATTGGAGGACCGAAACCAGAAAAAAGACGAATCATTATGAAAACCGCAGAATCAATCCTTCTATACGGAGCTGAAATCTGGGCACATGCGATGGACAAGAGGTATAGTAAAAAACGCATAGCAGCGGTGCAACGAAGAGGGGCTCTCCGAGTCGCGTGCTCCTATCGAACAGTTTCACATTCGGCGGTCATGGTAATCGCGGGCGTGATTCCGATTGATTTGCTAGCGCAAGAACGAAGAAATATATATATAAGGGATCAAGCAACGAGCCGAGATGTCATTGTAGCAGAGGAAAGAAGGTACACGATGACAAGATGGCAAGAACACTGGAGTAATGATCAGCACGGGCGATGGACGGCTAGATTAATCCCACAAGTAGAAGTCTGGTTTAACCGACACCATGGATAAGTAAATTTTTACATCACTCAGTTCCTATCAGGCCACGGATATTTTCGATCCTACCTCTACAAGATGGGCAAAGCAAACAATCCAGGATGCAGTCACTGCAGCGCAACACATGACACAGCGTATCACACTTTTTTCGAATGTGCTTTAGCAGAAACAGAAAGAGAATCTTTAATAGTAGCAGTAGGAGAATTAACATCAGAAAATATAATTTCTGTAATGCTTGAAAACCAAGAAAAATGGAATGCAATAGCTAAATACATAGAATTAATACTACACAGGAAGAAACAGCTCAGATATTTAGAGGACCTAGAAGAAGAATCATAAAAGAAAATTAAAAAATGAACAAGAACGGCCCAACTTGAAGTAATGCGAAAGCGGTTCCGGGTTGGTTTCACCGTGGGAAAAGGAGGTGGTGTATTTGGTGAGTAGACCGAACAAGATCATGGGAGTCTCACATACCCTTGAAGTGCGGATCCTTCAAGATACCTATAAAAGGTTTTCACCACCGACCTACGGAAAAAAAAAACAATTATTATTATTATTATTATTATTATTCTTATTATTATTATTATTATTATTATTATTATTATTATTATTATTATTATTATTATTATTATTATTATTATTATTATTATTATTATTATTCTTATTATTATTATTATTATTATTATTATTATTATTATTATTATTATTATTATTATTATTATTATTATTATTATTATTATTATTATTATTATTATTATTATTATTATTATTATTATTATTATTATTATTATTATTATTATTATTATTATTATTATTATTATTATTATTATTATTATTATTATTATTATTATTATTATTATTATTCTTATTATTATTATTATTATTATTATTATTATTATTATTATTATTATTATTATTATTATTATTATTATTATTATTATTATTATTATTATTATTATTATTATTATTATTATTATTATTATTATTATTATTATTATTATTATTATTATTATTATTATTATTATTATTATTATTATTATTATTATTATTATTATTATTATTATTATTATTATTATTATTATTATTATTATTATTATTATTATTATTATTATTATTATTATTATTATTATTATTATTATTATTATTATTATTATTATTATTATTATTATTATTATTATTATTATTATTATTATTATTATTATTATTATTATTATTATTATTATTATTATTATTATTATTATTATTATTATTATTATTATTATTATTATTATTATTTTTATTATTATTATTATTATTATTATTATTATTATTATTATTATTATTATTATTATTATTATTATTATTATTATTATTATTATTATTATTATTATTATTATTATTATTATTATTATTATTATTATTATTATTATTATTATTATTATTATTATTATTATTATTATTATTATTATTATTATTATTATTATTATTATTATTATTATTATTATTATTATTATTATTATTATTATTATTATTATTATTATTATTATTATTATTATTATTATTATTATTATTATTATTATTATTATTATTATTATTATTATTATTATTATTATTATTATTATTATTATTATTATTATTATTATTATTATTATTATTATTATTATTATTATTATTATTATTATTATTATTATTATTATTATTATTATTATTATTATTATTATTATTATTATTATTATTATTATTATTATTATTATTATTATTATTATTATTATTATTATTATTATTATTATTATTATTATTATTATTATTATTATTATTATTATTATTATTATTATTATTATTATTATTATTATTATTATTATTATTATTATTATTATTATTATTATTATTATTATTATTATTATTATTATTATTATTATTATTATTATTATTATTATTATTATTATTATTATTATTATTATTATTATTATTATTATTATTATTATTATTATTATTATTATTATTATTATTATTATTATTATTATTATTATTATTATTATTATTATTATTATTATTATTATTATTATTATTATTATTATTATTATTATTATTATTATTTAGATGCAATACGAGTTGTAATGGAAAAGGTAGAAGCGGCGGAAGCAAGGAACCATTTCTCAAGAAGAATAGTTGTCTTTGTTACCTTGGACGTGAAAAACGCCTTCAACTCGGCAAGATGGGAAGACATGATTGATGCCCTGGAAAAAATTTCAGCATTCCAGCATATCTGCTCAGGATGGTAAAAGACTACCTGAGAGAACGCAGCCTTCAGTATGAAACCAAGATCGGCAGTGTAATCAAAAGCGTAACATCCGGCGCAGCACAAGGATCGATCCTAGGACCGGACCTGTGGAATATATTATACAATAGCTTGCTGGAGGCAGAAATGCCAGATGATATAACTCTAGTAGGCTTTGCAGACGACCTAGGTGCAATAATATCAGCTCGGACCATGGAAGATGCGCAAATCAGGTTGAATCAAGTCATGAGAAGAGTGAGTAGCTGGATGAACACACACGGCTTAGAGCTTGCGGAAGCAAAAACCGAAATTGTCCTACTCACAAAAAAGAGGATGAGAACCATTGTGCCAATGGAAGTGGGGCCTGTGGTCATTCAAACTAAGGAAGCTTCGAGGTATCTTGGTGTCATGTTGGATACCAAACTAAATTTTTGGAGGCATATCAAAAAAGCTACAGACAAGGCGGCCGTGATAACCAAGAATTTGAGCAGATTAATGGCGAACATCGGTGGACCTTCACCGTGCAAAAGGAGGCTGTTAATGTCCACGACACATTCAGTGCTCCTGTACGGTGCGGAGATTTGGGCAGATGCCCTAAATAGAGAGTATTGCCGGAAGCCCATGGAAGCGGTACAACGAAGAGGGGCTCTGCGGGTAGCGTGCTCCTACCGGACGGTCTCATACCCAGCTGTAAATGTTATTGCAGGCGTGATACCGATAACATTGTTAGCCCGAGAGAGGAAACAGATATATAATAGGGCTGCGGGAAGAGACAGAAAAGAAGTGTCAGGAGACGCGAGGAGACAAAGCCTAGAAAAATGGCAAGAACAATGGAATGGGGAACACAGAGGACGCTGGACCGCAAGATTGATACCACAACTAGCGGTTTGGGTTAACCGGAGGCACGGCGAAGTGAACTTCTATACCACGCAAATGCTCTCGGGGCATGGATACTTTCGAGCTTATTTATTCAGAATGAATAAAGTAAACAGTCCGCGATGTCGCCACTGCGACACAGCGGAAGATACGGTCGAGCATACTTTTTTCGAGTGCGACGTCGCAGCGGAGGAAAGAAGCGTTCTAACTCGAATCGTAGGGGATGTTACGCCGGATAATATAACCACCATAATGATAGACACGGAAGAAAATTGGAACGCCGTGTCAGTCTACGTCGAGGCGGTATTACGAAAGAAGAAGAGACTGGGCTACTTAGAAGACTCGGAATAGATCTTCTAAGTTAGGAAATAGACCCCAGTGTAGTCTGGTTTCTGCTTTTGAGTCTGGCGTGGTCTGCTTGGCACCAATGGCATACAGGCTTACTGGTGCCGCAGTTTTGTTTGTGTTAAATTAACAACAAATTTAACTCTGCGACACTAGTTACTGCTGATGCTGTCGGCGTGTGGTAGATCTCGGTAAACTTATGAGCGAAATTAGATAAAACGTGTCGCTGTTTTGTTATGTAGCACAGTAGTACTGTTTTTTGTTATTTTTGTTACATATGGAAGTAGATAGTAACTCGCCAAATAGTTGGGCCTACGCAAAACGACTTTGGGAGCCAAGTAGCTATTTGTAGAATAGATGTAGAACAGAAATAACCTAGTCCAGCATCTTGAGGCAGCTTGACATGCTGGAAGCTGCTTCAAGACAGCACTTCTAGGAACTATGTAGCTCTGTATAGAATAGTTTTTAGTTTTCTAGTTATTTGTAGAATAGATGTAAACAGAAAGAACCTAGTCCAGCGTTTTGAGGCAGCTTGACATGTTGGAAGCTACTTCAAGACAGCACCTCTAGGGTTTATATAGCTCTGTTCAGAATAGTTTTGTTTTGTAAATGGGAAATAACCTAGCCATAATAGAAAAGGCTTAGAAAATTAATATTGTCTTAGTAATAATATTAGAAGAGGGACAATAGATTTTATTTTTCTGTCTGCCGCTGTCGATAGATATATGCAGAGAAGAGCGAACGGGATAATTCACACGGAAACACCGAAGTCAGCACTTTTTCGCCAGTTTGAAGAAATGCTAACGCGGTTCCAAACTGGGATATACATCGTGGGTCAAGGGAACAGATGGTGGGGGTTTTTAGCCGGTCGGTTGGTTCCTTTTTTGCAGTGCGTCTTAGTGTAATGCAAAAAGAAACCGACCAACCCGGCACTCGGTAGTCTGTTAAGCAGATTTTCCCCGCGACACCATCTATAACCGTAAAAAAGCAAAAAAAAAAAAAAAAAAAAAAAAATTATTATTATTATTATTATTATTATTATTATTATTATTATTATTATTATTATTATTATTATTATTATTATTATTATTATTATTATTATTATTATTATTATTATTATTATTATTATTATTATTATTATTATTATTATTATTATTATTATTATTATTATTATTATTATTATTATTATTATTATTATTATTATTATTATTATTATTATTATTATTATTATTATTATTATTATTATTATTATTATTATTATTATTATTATTATTATTATTATTATTATTATTATTATTATTATTATTATTATTATTATTATTATTATTATTATTATTATTATTATTATTATTATTATTATTATTATTATTATTATTATTATTATTATTATTATTATTATTATTATTATTATTATTATTATTATTATTATTATTATTATTATTATTATTATTATTATTATTATTATTATTATTATTATTATTATTATTATTATTATTATTATTATTATTATTATTATTATTATTATTATTATTATTATTATTATTATTATTATTATTATTATTATTATTATTATTATTATTATTATTATTATTATTATTATTATTATTATTATTATTATTATTATTATTATTATTATTATTATTATTATTATTATTATTATTATTATTATTATTATTATTATTATTATTATTATTATTATTATTATTATTATTATTATTATTATTATTATTATTATTATTATTATTATTATTATTATTATTATTATTATTATTATTATTATTATTATTATTATTATTATTATTATTATTATTATTATTATTATTATTATTATTATTATTATTATTATTATTATTATTATTATTATTATTATTATTATTATTATTATTATTATTATTATTATTATTATTATTATTATTATTATTATTATTATTATTATTATTATTATTATTATTATTATTATTATTATTATTATTATTATTATTATTATTATTATTATTATTATTATTATTATTATTATTATTATTATTATTATTATTATTATTATTATTATTATTATTATTATTATTATTATTATTATTATTATTATTATTATTATTATTATTATTATTATTATTATTATTATTATTATTATTATTATTATTATTATTATTATTATTATTATTATTATTATTATTATTATTATTATTATTATTATTATTATTATTATTATTATTATTATTATTATTATTATTATTATTATTATTATTATTATTATTATTATTATTATTATTATTATTATTATTATTATTATTATTATTATTATTATTATTATTATTATTATTATTATTATTATTATTATTATTATTATTATTATTATTATTATTATTATTATTATTATTATTATTATTATTATTATTATTATTATTATTATTATTATTATTATTATTATTATTATTATTATTATTATTATTATTATTATTATTATTATTATTATTATTATTATTATTATTATTATTATTATTATTATTATTATTATTATTATTATTATTATTATTATTATTATTATTATTATTATTATTATTATTATTATTATTATTATTATTATTATTATTATTATTATTATTATTATTATTATTATTATTATTATTATTATTATTATTATTATTATTATTATTATTATTATTATTATTATTATTATTATTATTATTATTATTATTATTATTATTATTATTATTATTATTATTATTATTATTATTATTATTATTATTATTATTATGATTATTATTATTATTATTATTATTATTATTATTATTATTATTATTATTATTATTATTATTATTATTATTATTATTATTATTATTATTATTATTATTATTATTATTATTATTATTATTATTATTATTATTATTATTATTATTATTATTATTATTATTATTATTATTATTATTATTATTATTATTATTATTATTATTATTATTATTATTATTATTATTATTATTATTATTATTATTATTATTATTATTATTATTATTATTATTATTATTATTATTATTATTATTATTATTATTATTATTATTATTATTATTATTATTATTATTATTATTATTATTATTATTATTATTATTATTATTATTATTATTATTATTATTATTATTATTATTATTATTATTATTATTATTATTATTATTATTATTATTATTATTATTATTATTATTATTATTATTATTATTATTATTATTATTATTATTATTATTATTATTATTATTATTATTATTATTATTATTATTATTATTATTATTATTATTATTATTATTATTATTATTATTATTATTATTATTATTATTATTATTATTATTATTATTATTATTATTATTATTATTATTATTATTATTATTATTATTATTATTATTATTATTATTATTATTATTATTATTATTATTATTATTATTATTATTATTATTATTATTATTATTATTATTATTATTATTATTATTATTATTATTATTATTATTATTATTATTATTATTATTATTATTATTATTATTATTATTATTATTATTATTATTATTATTATTATTATTATTATTATTATTATTATTATTATTATTATTATTATTATTATTATTATTATTATTATTATTATTATTATTATTATTATTATTATTATTATTATTATTATTATTATTATTATTATTATTATTATTATTATTATTATTATTATTATTATTATTATTATTATTATTATTATTATTATTATTATTATTATTATTATTATTATTATTATTATTATTATTATTATTATTATTATTATTATTATTATTATTATTATTATTATTATTATTATTATTATTATTATTATTATTATTATTATTATTATTATTATTATTATTATTATTATTATTATTATTATTATTATTATTATTATTATTATTATTATTATTATTATTATTATTATTATTATTATTATTATTATTATTATTATTATTATTATTATTATTATTATTATTATTATTATTATTATTATTATTATTATTATTATTATTATTATTATTATTATTATTATTATTATTATTATTATTATTATTATTATTATTATTATTATTATTATTATTATTATTATTATTATTATTATTATTATTATTATTATTATTATTATTATTATTATTATTATTATTATTATTATTATTATTATTATTATTATTATTATTATTATTATTATTATTATTATTATTATTATTATTATTATTATTATTATTATTATTATTATTATTATTATTATTATTATTATTATTATTATTATTATTATTATTATTATTATTATTATTATTATTATTATTATTATTATTATTATTATTATTATTATTATTATTATTATTATTATTATTATTATTATTATTATTATTATTATTATTATTATTATTATTATTATTATTATTATTATTATTATTATTATTATTATTATTATTATTATTATTATTATTATTATTATTATTATTATTATTATTATTATTATTATTATTATTATTATTAGTATTATTATTATTATTATTATTATTATTATTATTATTATTATTATTATTATTATTATTATTATTATTATTATTATTATTATTGTTATTATTATTATTATTATTATTATTATTATTATTATTATTATTATTATTATTATTATTATTATTCCCCCACATGGTAGTGACTTTGACGTGGTGTGGGGGCTTAGCTCGCAATGATTCATCATGCTACGCTACCGGGAGCATATGGTCCTGGCAGGGTTACCTATGCCAGATTGGATGATGCTTGAGCGGCGCACGAACTACTACCAGCCCCCCTAATCCAGTGGTGTGATGCGACCCGTGCCCAGTGGACTAGTTGGTAGCAAGGGGGTAATACTTAGCTATCGCAAACGGAGCCTCTCTGATACCAGGTCACCTCAGAGAATTTTTTCCTGACCTTACCGCAGTATCGGGCCTCTGCTGTGGTGGACATTTTATTGCCGCGATACTCGTGGGAACCAAATGGAAAAAAAAAGAAACAAAAAAAATGAAAGAGAGATGGAGTGTGAAGATAGAGCGGAGAGTGGAATGGATGCGGCTCCTTTTACCAGGAGCGGGAAGACGCCCAGGTCTCCCCTGGCGGCGCTTGTGTCAACAGAGACACCAAAAAGAATGAAGGAACAGAGTGACCAAATACAGACACTGGAGTGGATAAAGGTCCAACCAAAGAAGAAGCGTGTGTTGAAGGCGGCAGTTGAAAATCCTCCAGAGAAAATGGTGGCTAAGACTGTCGCGGCAATGCCTCAGAGAAGTTCGAAAAAACGAAACCTGACGCAGTGCTTATACGATAAAACGACGGACGCTCCTACGCTCAGGTGCTGGCTGATATCAAAGGAGGAGTTAAGCCAGAAGAGTCGGGGACTGAAATTAAAGGAGTCCGGCAGACCATGTCTGGAGGTCTCCCAATAGAACTAGGTCCTGGAACCAAAAATCGAGAAGCCTTCAGGGAAGCGATTAAAGGAGTATTGGGGGACAAGGCTACAGTAAATGGCCTTGAACCAAAATGCACTATTGTGATTCGGGATTTGGAATGCGTTGCCACAAAAGTGGAAGTGGAGGACGCAATACGGCGAGATATCCCGGAAATAGGGGTTTTCAGGGTTGGGCTGACGACGGAAAATAATTGGGGGCAGAGAGCTGCAATCGTTGACCTGGCCGAACAAGCTGCCATAAAGCTGCTGAAGCAGGGAAGGCTCAAGGTAGGATAGGTTTACTGCAGGGTTAAGCCAAGGACTGATGTCACACATTGCTACAGGTGTCTGAGTTTCGGTCACATGGCTGGCTCTTGCAGGGGACCTGACCGAGGCAAAGCCTGCTACCGCTGCGGAAAGAAGGGACATATCGCTAAGGCCTGTAAAGAGAAAGCCCACTGCATACTCTGTGCCGATGCGGGCGAGCATCATGGAAATCTAGAACACGCTCTAGGCACAGGGTTATGCAAGGTGTTCAGAGATGCTCTGAGAAAGGCCAAAGAGACAGGGAAATGATCAGCGTCCTCCAGGCAAACCTAAACCGAAGCCGAGTGGCAGATGACCTTCTACATCAGCTTGTCCGGGAGAAGAGTTCCGACATACTGCTCATTGGTGAGCAGTATAAGGACAGAACCGCTTCTTGGTTCTCGGACGAGCTGGGTACGGCTGCCATCTGGATACCTGACCCAGCGGAAATTTCGGTACGAGATCATGGGCGCGGGCGTGGGTTCGTATGGGTGAAACATGCGGATATCACTTTTATAAGTGTTTACCTGACACCCAACGAGGCCATAGCGGATTTCCGAGCGAAATTGGCGGACCTAGAGGATACGGTTCTGAACACGACGGGTCGCATAGTGATTGGTGGCGATTTCAACGCTAAGGCAACGGAGTGGGGAATGCCTTACCCTGACTCGAGGGGAAGCGACGTGCTAGGGTTTGCATCCAGAACGGGCTTACTTGTTCTGAATGCTGGCTCGGCATCTACTTTCCGCCGACCGGGGTACTCAGAAACCATTCCCGACGTATCCTTTGCCTGTGAGCGCTTGGCCGCTTTGGTCGAAGGCTGGCATGTGATCGAGGACTACACGGGCAGTGACCATCAGTACATTGTATTCGTGGTCCGTGAGAGAAGGCAACTCCAAAGAACAATTACTAACAGACCACAGCGCTGGAACATGGGGAGAATTGACGAAGCAGTATTTGCAGCGGTCATCCTGGGAGGTTTCCAAATGCAGGTTGAGGGGGAGCCTGCAAGCCCTCACGAGGCAGGGCCATTGGTTGACGCCACTCTGCGTCAAATCACTCTAGCCTGCGACCGCTCAATGCCTCGGAGGCGAGTTCCTCATGGAAAACATCCTATGTACTGGTGGACAGCCGAGATAGCTGACCTCCGGATAGATTGTCTCCGGCTGAGGAGAAAGGCTCAGAGAGCTAGAACGGAAGAGGAGGTTAGGCTCAGGTCCTCGGATCACAAGGAGAAAAAGCGTCAGTTGCGACGTGCAATCAATCACAGCAAGGCGAGATGCTGGGAAGCGCTGAGAGAGGATATAAACTCAGATCCATGGGGTTTAGGTTACAAAATTGTAACCCAGAAAATTGGGGCACTGAAAACCCCTCCGCCCATGGATATGCGCACCACAACGCATCTAGTTAATGCCCTCTTTCCAGTGCATTCCCAGCGAGCTGTTAGAGTATACAACCGGGATGGCGCTTCTCCGTTTACAATGGAGGAGCTGGAAGTGGCCATCCAATCCCTCAAGGTCAAGAAGGCCCCAGGTCCAGACGGTATCCAAGGAGAGATATTAAAGCTGGTTTTTCGGTATAATCCGAATATTCTGTTGAGTATGTACAACGCCTGTCTTTCAGCGGGAATTTTCCCCAAGTGTTGGAAGACAGCTAGGCTGGTACTTATCAGCAAGGAGAAAGGAGACTTGGAGCTACCTTCCTTATACCGTCTGCTGTGCATGCTGGACACTGCTGGAAAGGTTCTAGAGAAGTTACTCAAGCCAAGGCTGTTGTCTGCCATCGAGGCAGCCGGAGGTTTGTCACCGCATCAGTACGGTTTCAGAGCTGGTCGTTCCACAGCAGATGCCATTGTGGAAGTTACATCTGCGATGAGCAGAGCCGAGGACCACAACCATTTTTCACGTCGTATAGTCCTCCTTGTGACTTTAGACGTGAAAAATGCGTTTAATTCGGCCAGATGGAGCGACATGCTTCAAGCTCTAGAGCAGGAATTTCGTGTTCCAGAATATCTGCTAGGAATGATCAGCGACTACCTTGACGACCGTACTGTACTCTTCGATACGGCTGAAGGACAAGGGAGTATCACGGTCTCTGGAGGTGCAGCGCAAGGTTCAATCCTCGGTCCCGACCTTTGGAATGCCGCATACGCTAGTCTGTTGCGCTTAAACATGCCGGATGAGTCAATGCTCGTCGGATATGCGGACGACGTTGCCGTGCTGATAGCAGCGCGAAACGTGGAGCTCGCCCAACTGAAGCTCAATCAAACCATGCGGTCCATCCTTTCTTGGATGGACAGCCGCGGACTGTCGTTGGCATTGAGCAAGACGGAGGTCGTACTGCTGACAAAAAGGAGGATGAACCTTGAGCTCCAGATGCGCATCGGCGAAGAAGAGGTGCAGACAAAACGGGCGGTAAAATATCTCGGCATCATGATTGACAGCAGGCTAAATTACTTTGAGCAGATCAAGAAGACTGCTGACAGGGCCGCAAATGGTGTCATGGCGCTGGCTCGATTGATGGCCAACATAGGTGGACCAAGATCGAGTCGGAGGCGGCTACTGATGTCTGCGGTCCAGTCAGTCTTGCTGTATGGTGCCGAGATATGGGGTCATGCTCTCGCAAAGGAGTGCTATCGGATAAGGCTGGGTAGGGTCCAAAGGCTGGCGGCGTTGCGAGTGGCGTCTGCTTACAGAACTGTCTCGGAGCCAGCTGTCCTGGTTATCGCTGGCGTCATCCCAATTGCACTACTTGCAAGGGAGTGTCAAGCGATATACCGGAGAAAGGCCGAAGAAAATATAGAGTCAGTGCAGCAGGAAGAGCGGAATCGCACGCTTCGGCAATGGCAGGAGAACTGGGAACTGGAGGAACGAGGGATATGGACGAGACGGCTCATCGGGGAGGTTACCCCATGGGTAGAACATCGACATGGAGAGGTAGATTACTACTTCACTCAGCTGCTGAGTGGACATGGATACTTTTGGGCCTATCTGCACAAGATGGGGAAGGCACGTTCAGCGGAGTGCATATATTGCACGATGATGCTGAGCACACTTTTTTCATCTGTGAAAGGTGGGCTCGAGAGCGTATGCAGCTAAGGGAAGTTGTACCGCGGTTCTCTCCGGACACAGTTGTGGACCACATTTTACAGGATAGTGGAGCGTGGGACAGTTTGTCACTCTTTTCGCAGAAAATACTGCGGAAAAAGAAGGTGGACCTAGACACCACAGAGGTCCAACCTACAGACTTTGGCTAGGCAGTAGCCTTCAAGGCGAAGGCATTGGACCTAGCCCGAAGTAATGTGACAAACGGTTCCAGGCTAGTGTTCGTGAAGTTTTTTAGTCGGTATGCCCAAGATGGGAGACTCCGACATTGTTGGACGCACGCGCGCCCTTCATCCATAAAGGATTTTTCCTTCTAACAAAAAAAGAAAAAAATATTATTATTATTGTTATTATTGAGATGGAGCGACATGCTTCAAGCTCTAGAGCAGGAATTTCGTGTTCCGGAATACCTTCTAGGAATGATCAGCAACTACTTTGAAGACCGTACTGTACTCTTCGATACGGCTGAAGGGCAAGGGAGTATCATTGTTTTTGGAGTGCAGCGCAAGGTTCAATCCTCGGTCCTGACCTTTGGAACGCCGCATACGACAGTGTTGATCGGTGACTGTGGTTCACAGCACGGATACTTCATTTGTTGTGCTGGTGATGTTTTATGTGGTTTCGCAATGTGGTTTCGCAAGTGTACGTACTACCTCCTCGCGGTGGTCACTGGTAAGCTAGATTCTTCTAGGCTAAAGTACGGCGCTAAAGGAGTAAACCTTGAAAAAAAATCCCCAAATTACACGGGTGGAACAGCATGCGCCAAAGTATGAATGGTTAGTGGGTTAACTAACCTCTAGTATACGAACTCTGGATACCTGGCGACCTCCAGTTCCAAGCTAGCTTTCCCGTGGTATTGTGGATCTCTGCCACGGGTGAGTTTTCCTTTCTCCGCAACTCGTGGGATTAAAATATGAAGTTTGAAAAAGAAACTAACGTTAAATTAGCAAGCTTGTCCTTGTCAGAGGATGAGCTACTTCTCTCCAGTCAGGAGACTATTGTGGGAAGTTCAGAGAGTACCAGTCTTAGTACACCTGTTCTCACACAACCATGTTTAGAAAGGGCAGCGAGTACCAGCCATAGTACACCTGTTCTTTCGCAACCATCTTCAGGAAGAGCAGCGAGTACCAGCCATAGTACACTTGCTCTTCCTCTAACAACCGATAAAGGAAAGGAAACTCTGGTCGCCAGTCACAGTGACTGGAAACCAAAGCGCAAAAGGAAATCGGAAAACGTTGTTTGGAAAGAGAGGTACAACAAGGCCAACTTCATTTTAGGCAAGATTGCCAAAAATGAGGTAGCCGGTACTTTTACCGAACGTGACCGATCGGACAAAATTCGATACCAGGCAGTCATTGAAGAGTACAATAACCGCAAAAAATCTTATACTAAACAAATATAGGAGAGACGGAAGGCGGAAAGCGTAACAGATCTCACGAAGAGAACGTACAAGCTCCGAAAAGAAGCAAGGCGGCTTCTGGAACTCACCCCCACATTTTAGCAACAGACCAACCACAAAGGGGGTTTAGTGAGGTCTCCAAGGAACATCTGCATATGGCACTGGTTGACGAAATCACCAACAGTCGCAAGCAGGTGGCGGCGATCTGGCCAGCCATCGAGACAAAATTGTCCGAGATGGTTTTACGCCACGTTATACAAATAGCGGACAACAGGCTCTAAATTTCGACTCGGCTGAGGTACTGAGGGGACGTAGGGTGATCAAATGTGAGAATCTGTCCTCCAGGGATTTCCTTGGTGAATGCATTGCTAAGATCAGCATTGATTTTGACGGCTTGAAGCTCAGACTAATCAACGCCAAGGAAATTCCTAGAGGACCAAGGGTTCGCATATGGCTACCCACAATGAATATAGGCAGAAGAGAACTTCTGCAATGCCTAAAACTTCAAAGATACCGATGGATGACTGGTCAGTCATAAAAATTGAGGAACCACCTAAAAACAGTATGACCTGTCTAGTGTCCATCAATGAAGAAAGCATTGAGGCACTAGAAATGGCGGACTGTAAAGTTTGGTTTGGTGTGAGGCATGCGAAGATTAAAATTTTCAAAGATAACCGTACAGACGATATGGTTGTCGATGAAAATGATGATGCCAAGGAAGATGCCTCACCAAATGAACCAGCAACAACAAATAACGACACAGGAAAAATGGCACAATTTCAAGCTGATGTTAAAGGTAAATCAAATTAACTTGAGGCACTCTAGGTACGCCTCGGATAATTTGATAATTTTCCTCCGTGAAGAAGATATTGACATCACCTTGGGCTAAGGACTCGGCCCTGCTGGGTCTAAACGACAGCCAATATAATCTCTTCTATAAAAAAGACAGTGGTAAGCAAAGATCGTGTATTCTAATTAAGAAAAACATATATGCTTTTATCTGTTCTAGCCTCAGCTCCTCTGATTTGACAGTAGTCAAGTTAGCGCTTACAAGTGGAAAATCGGTATTTGTGTCATCGGCATATATGCCTCACGATGAACCTGCACCACCCAATGAGGTGGTACAGCTTACATCGATGATCAACAACAGTAAGGCCGACCTGGTGTTAGGCTGCGATGCAAATGCAAGACATTCGCTTTGGGGAAGTTCGGAAAATAACGAACGAGGTGAGTGTCTTTTTGATTTTATTCTAAATACTAATCTTTATGTGTGTAATGTCGGTAACAAACCAGCCTTTATTTTTCCAAGCTCAGAAAACTTTAATGGTTGTGAAGAAGTTCTCGACATTACCTTGGTAACAAACAATAACACCCTCAGGATAGATAACAGGTTGGTATCAGATCTGAGCTCTTTTTCTGATCATAGATGGATTACCTATGATATAAACCTGGAATCCGAAACCGAAAAACCATTCAGAAATCCTAAAAGAATTGACTGGGATAAATTTATTCAAGTATTCCAATCAAAACTACGCCAAATACCTGACTTGGAAGTACAGTCAACCTTAGAAATTGATCATAAGATTAAAACTTTCCAGAAAGCAATGACTGTTGCTTTCAAAGTCTCGTGTCCAATCAGATACAGCAAGAAAACTTTCCCTCCTTGGTGGAATGAAGACTTGTCTAATCTTAGGGAAATGACTAGAGTAATCTTAAATATCTGCCACAAACACAAGTTCTGGCAGCCATACAAAAACTGCCTAAAGCTCTATAAAAAATCCATTAGGAAAGCGAAGACCCTATCTTGGATGGATTACTGTCAATCAATTGAAAGTACCAGGGACTCTGCAAGACTGGGAAGGATACTATCAAAAGTCCATTCCAATTCCTCTTATATTAAAAGAATGGATGGTACTTGGACAGAGTCTAGATAAGAATCCCTGGAGTTTTTATTAAACACACACTTTCCAGGATGCGGAAAGCAATTTAGCGAATCTGCAATTCCTGATGATCTGGGCTCCACATCCTTTAATAAATTGTCATCCATTATTACGGAGGAGAAAATTAAATGGTATTTATGGCTTCTCTCCTTATAAGTCACCTGGCCTTGACGGCATACTGCCCATTATGCTCCAAAAGTTGCAAAATAAGGGGCTACTGGTGATATGGTTGGTGACTACCAGGGCATATGGTTGGTGACAATCTTCAAAAATTGTATTGCACGTAATCATGTACCCAAAGCACGTAAACATGTTCGTGTAGTATTTATTCCCAAGGCGGGCAAGAGAGGTCACGAATTTGCAAAGGACTATAGACCGATCAGTCTATCGTCCTTTGTACTTAAGACCCTCGAACGCATTTTGGATTACCATATTAGATCGAAAATGGACATGATGCGCCTATCCAAATCTCAGCATGCCTACCTCAAAGGAAGATCAACCGATACGGCTTTTCACGAGGTATTGCGTACGATAGAAAAAACCATTCACTACAAACAATATACTTTAGCCACGTTCATAGATATTGAAGGAGCTTTCAATAATGTTCGAACTGAAACAATTAAAAATTCTATGATCGACTAAGGTGTGGAAACATGCCTTAGTCAGTGGATTGTATCCATGCTTGAATCGAGAGTCATCCAAGCAAATATGGGACAATCAAGTTTAACCAAAAATGTAAATAGAGGAACACCCCAGGGAGGTGTCATTTCTCCGTTACTCTGGTTATTAGTAATAGATAAAATTTTAATAAACCTTGAAAAAGACGGGATCAAAGTGGTTGCGTATGCGGATGATTTAGTTGTTCTGGTATCGGGGATCTATCTCTCCATGATCAGTGAAATCATGAAACGTGCTCTCGGCAGGATTATGAGCTACAAGCTGCGGTGTATGTGTTAATTCCGCCAAAACGGAGATGATGCTCTTTACCACAAAAACTAAGACACTAACCTTTAATCTCCCGAAGCTAAACGGTCAAACACTCACACTCACTAATAGTGCCAAATACTTAGGAATCATACTTGATACTAAGCTCAGCTGGAAACTAAACATAGAAAATAGAATCAAGAAAGCAAGTATAGCTTTCTACACAAGCAGTAGAACCTTTGGTAAGAGGTGGGGACCCAAACCGAAGATGTTACTATGGATGTACACAACTGTGGTCCATCCTATTCTTACATACGGATAGTTAGCCTGGTGGCCAGCGGTGAATAGGGCATACAATATTACTAAACTTGTGAGAATACAGAGAGCAGCGGGAATTGGAATCACAGGTGCTTTACGATCGTGCCCTACTGACGCTCTAAATGTGATCTTTAATCTCCTTCCTCCCGATTTGTACATAAAATTTTCTCAGAAGATCTAGAAATATCAAAATCTTATGGTCTCCCTAAATACGCTAGTGTCTTTCAAGCACAGCTGCTTTCAATTAGGGAAGCGCTTAAAACCCTTAATAACATTCTTACGACCAAAACAAAAGTCACCATTTTCACGGATAGTCAAGCCGTTATCAAAGATTTGGTGGCGGACACTATCTGTTCTAAGCTGGTGGAACAATGCCGAAACGAAATTGGAAACTTACATAACCGGTTCTCGATCTCTCTACTATGGGTTCCTGGTCACAGTAACATAGATGGAAATGAGAGAGCCGATGAACTGGCAAGGCAAGGTTCCAATCTCGACAGGTCCCTTGAGGAAGACATTCACTGTCCAATGAGGGTCGTCAAGGACCGCATCCACTCATACTTTCGGGCCAGAACGACTGAAAGGTGGCATAGACTAAATACCTATGCGACCTCCAGGAAAACGTGGCCCGCGTATAATATTAATAAAACCAAACAACTCTTAACCAGATCCCGCACAGATATAGCAAGAGTAGTAGCCATCAGTACGGTATTATTCCTCTGCACGATTGCCTACCTCGTCGCGGTGCAGAGGCCGAGTAAGGGCAAAGAGTCTTGGGACCCTATTCAAAGATGAGACCTGAAACCAAATGTCAATCAACAGGGCCGGATTAAGGTGTCACACGTACCGTGCCGATAATCAGCTAGGCTGGGGTCCCTGTATAAAAACTAGCCCAGTCGCAAACGGTGGAGACCCCCGTATGGGAGCTCTGCGGGGGCGGACCGATTTTCTCACCTTACTCGTGGGAACAAAATATGATTGAAAGAAACAAAAAAACAAATTGAGACGATGAAGAAGATGGAGAAGGATGAAGGGACTTCAAGAAGGGGATTTGAGGAGAGCCCATCAAATAGTCCTTTTAGACTGTGCCCGGTATTACTGCGTACACCTCCCACTGCAGCTCGCTCAAATTGAGCGAGAAAGCAGAAAATGAGCACGAAAGCAGCATGGAGACTAATGTCGGAGAAATATTCCTGAAGAGTGATGGCCAAAATGAGAGCTGCAACTCTTAGACAAACGAACGTCAGGTCGCAAATAAAAGATGGCATGGCGGTGCTCCAGGATGCCTTGGACACGTTAAAAAGCTTGTGGAGCCGGAAAACTGGAAGAATAAGAGACTGTGCTGTCCAGACAGGCGATAAGAGGGCATTTGATACCACGAAAGCCCAAAAAACGATGACTGTGATACTGCCAGAAATAGTCTCAAGTGGAGCGCTGAAAAGAGAAGCTACCAGTCCGGCTGAAAAAGGGGCCATATCTAAAAAGAAGAAAGAGAAGAAAATGACTCCTCCACTTTCCGCCAACGTACAGCAGTGGACAGAAGTAAAGAGAAAAAAAAAGAGGGCCAGGCCAAAAAATCGTACAGCCGAAGAGCCTAAGAAAAAAGTACCTGAAGCTTCCCAAGACAAAGTAGCGGTAAATGCCAAAAAAAGAAGAACCAAAGGACGTCGGCCCGCCGTTACCATCAAGCCAGCGGAGGGTAAATCATATGCTGATGTCCTAAGAAGCATCAAGGCGAAAGTTAAGCCGGAGGAAACAGGTGCGGAAATAAAGGCAATCCGGCAAACACGGGATGGCAAGGTTCTTCTTGAAATCACTGGCCAGAAAAGCTTGGGAAGTTTCACAAAGGCTCTAGAGGATGCAGTGGGCACTCTAGGTAGCGTGAAGAGCATCGTACAGATGAGGTCCGTAGCAGTGAACGATTTGGACTGCCTTACTGAGCGGACTGAAGTGGAGCAGGCATTGAGGAGGGATCTCGGAGATGTTGCAGTAATGAGGGTTGGTCTCACAGCGCCAAATTCGAGGTCACAACTGACAGCCATCGTTGAACTTCCTGAGCAAGCTTCCGAAAAGCTGCTGAAGCAGGGACGGCTCAAAGTAGGATGGCTTTCCTGCAGGGTTCGTCACGGACCGATGTCAAACGCTGCTACAGGTGTCTAAATTACGGTCACGTGGCTGGTTCTTGCAGGGTACCTGACCGAAACAAAGCCTGCTACCGCTGTGGAAAGGAGGGGCATGTTGCTAAGACCTGTAAAAGGAAGGCACACTGCATACTCTGCGCCGAAGCGGGTGCGCAATACGAAAGTTTAGGCCACACTCTAGGCACAGGGTTATGCAAGGTGTTCAGAGACGCTCTGAGAAAGGCCAAAGAGACTGGAACATGATCAGCGTCCTCCAGGCAAACTTAAATCGTAGCCGAGTGGCAGACGACCTCCTGCATCAGCTTGCTCGGGAGAAGACTTCCGACATACTGCTCATTAATAAGCAGTATATGGACAGAACCACTTCTTGGTTCTCGGACGAGCTTGATACGGCGGCCATTTGGATCCCTGATGCATCGAAAATCCCGGTACGAGAGCATGGGCGCGGGCGTGGGCTAGTCTGAGTTAAACACGCGGATATCAATTTTATAAGTGTCTATCTGACACCCAACGAAGTCATAGCGGATTTCCGAGCGAAATTGGGGGACCTTGAGGATACGGTTTTGAACTCGACGGGTCGCGTAGTGATTAGTGGCGATTTCAACGCAACCGAGTGGGGAATGCCCTACCCTGCCTCGAGGGGAAGTGAGGTGTTAGGGTTGGCATACAGAACGGGTTTACTTGCTCGATATCTACTTTTCGTTGACCGGGGTACTCAGAAACCATTCCCGACGTATCCTTTGCCTGTGAGCGCTTGGCCGCTCTGGTTGAAGACTGGCATGTGATCGAGGACTACACGGGCAGTGACCATCAGTACATTGTATTCGTGGTCCGTGAGAGGAGGCAACTCCAAAGGACAATAAATAGCAGACCACAGCGCTGGAACATGGGGAGAATTGACGAAGCGGTATTTGCAGCGGTCATCCGGGGAGGTGTCCAAATAAAGGTCGAGGGGCCTCACCAGGCAGAGCCGTTGGTTGACCCCACTCTGCGTCAAATCACCCTAGCCTGCGACCACTCAATGCCTCGGAGGCGAATTCCTCATGGAAAACAGCCTATGTACTGGTGGACAGCCGAGATAGCTGACCTCCGGAGAGATTGTCTCCGACTGCGGAGAAAGGCTCAGAGGGCTAGAACGGAAGAGGAGGTTAGGCTCAGGTCCTCGGATCACAAGGAGAAAAAACGCCAGTTGCGACGAGAAATCAATCACAGCAAGGCGAGATGCTGGGAAGCACTGAGAGAGGATATAAACTCAGATCCATGGGGTTTAGGTTACAAAATTGTAACCCAGAAAATTGGGGCACTAAAAACCCCTCCGCCCATGGACATGCGGACCACAACGCACCTAGTTAATGCCCTCTTTCCAGTGCATCTCCAGCGAGCTGCTAGAATATACAACCGGGATGGCGCTTTCCCGTTTACAATGAAGGAGCTGGAAGTAGCCACCCACTCTCTCAAGGTCAAGAAGGCCCCAGGACCAGACGGTATCCAAGGAGAGGTATTAAAGGAGATACCTTCCTCATACCGTCCGCTCTGCATGCTGGACACTGCGGGAAAGGTTCTTGAGAAGTTACTCAAGCCAAGGCTGTTGTCTGCCATCGAGGCAGCTGGAGGTTTGTCTCCGCGTCAGTGAGGTTTCAGGGCTGGTCGTTCCACAGCAGATTCCATTGTGGAAGTCACATTTGCGATGAGCAGGGCCGAGGACCACAACCATTTTTCACGTCGTATAGTCCTCCTTGTGACTTTAGACGTGAAAAATGCGTTTAATTCGGCCAGATGGAGCGACATGCTCCAAGCTCTAGAGCAGGAATTTCGTGTTCCAGAATATCTGCTAGCAATGATCAGCGACTACCTTGACGACCGTACTGTACTCTTCGATACGGCTGAAGGACAAGGGAGTATCACTGTCTCTGGAGGTGCAGCGCAAAGTTCAATCCTCGGTCCCGACCTTTGGAATGCCGCATTCGACAGTTTGTTGCGATTAAACATGCCGGATGAGTCAATGCTGGTCAATGCGGACGACGTTGCCGTGCTGATAGCAGCGCAAAACGTGGAGCTCGCCCAACTGAAGCTCAATCAGACCATATGGTCCATCATTTCTTGGATGGACAGCCGCGGACTGTCGTTGGCATTGAGCACGACGGAGGTCGTAGTGCTGACAAAAAGGAGGATGAACCTTGAGCTCCAGATGCGCATCGGCGAAGAAGAGGTGCAGAAAAGACGGGCGGTAATATATCTCGGCATCATGATTGACAGCAGGCTAAATTACTTTGAGCAGATCAAGAAGACTGCTGACAGGGCCGCAAGTGGTGTCATGGCGCTGGCTCGATTGATGGCCAAAATTTTGGATTGGTGGACCAAGATTGGTGGACCAAGATCGAGTCGGAGGCGGCTACTGATGTCTGCGGTCCAGTCAGTCTTGCTGTATGGTGCCGAGATATGGGGTCATGCTCTCGCAATGGAGTGCTATCGGACAAGGCTGGGTCGGGTCCAAAGGCTGACGGCGTTGCGAGTGGCGTCTGCTTACAGAACTGTCTCGGAGCCAGCTGGCCTGGTTATCGCTGGCGTCATTCCAATTTCACTACTTGCAAGGGAGTGTCAGGCGATATGCCGGAGAAAGGCCAAAGAAAATATAGAGTCAGTGCAGCAGGAAGAGCGGAATCGCACGCTTCGGCAATGGCAGGAGAACTGGGAACTGGAGGAACCAGGGATATGGACGAGGCGGTGGACACAGTGGTGGGCCACATTTTACAGGGTCGGGGAGCGTGGGACAGTCTGTCACTCTTTGCGCAGAAAATTCTGCGGAAAAAGAAGTTGGACCTAGACACCACAGAGGTCCAACCTACAGACTTTGGCTAGGCAGCAGCCTTCAAAGCGATTGCATTGGACCTAGCCCGAAGTAATGTGACAAACGGTTCCAGGCTAGAGTCCGTGGAGAGCGGGAGGTTTTTTTGTCGGTATGCCCAATATGGAAGACTCCGACATTGTTGGACGCACGTGCGCCCTTCATCCATAAAGGATTTTCCCTTCTAAAAAAAAAAAAAAAAAAATTATTATTATTATTATTATTATTATTATTATTATTATTATTATTATTATTATTACTATTATTATTATTAGTATTATTATTATTATTATTATTATTATTATTATTACTATTATTATTATTATTATTATTATTACAGCGACAGAGAAATGGAGCAGCAGAAACAAGCAAACTAGAGGAATATAGAATAGCGAGAAAAACGCTCCGAATTATAATAAAGAAGAGTAAAATGAAAAACTGGAAAAGTTTGTGTGAAGAAATAAACAATGATCCCTGGGGACTTGGATACAAAATTGTAATGAATAGAATCAGAGCACCAGCATCAGAAAATCAG